>JAQIXA010001442.1:0-24785 GCA_034699045.1 Nanhermannia cf. coronata Gr-Ori-00579 | reverse complement strand
TTGCCTAAATTTTGCCTAAGCAAATTCAATTGTCATTTCGATTTAGGCATTTGCTTAGCAACAAAATTTAGGCAAAAATTACGCTAAATCTAATTCAATTAAATTTTTTGCCTAAGTTACGCTTGCCTAAAATAAAGTAGCTACTTTATCTTTTTGCCTAACTTCAAAATATTCTTTCACGGTGTTGATTTTTTGAAAAGTTGGATGAAAAATTGTCGTATGATAATTTTTTTATGAATGTCAATATAATTCGGTACAAAATATAGCTATTTTTGGGAAATTACCTGTCAATATATCAAAAATGTTACATATATTTTGCTGTTGCAAATTTTATTAAAAAATTTCAAAAATTAGTCCCGAATATGGGCATAGAACCTTGTTCACAGCTTCTGTAAGGCTCTATCGACCCAAAATTCTAAGGTTTTGGCTTTCCCAACAAAAAGCTATATTTTAGGGGGAATCATCAAAGACCCTTATAATTTTATCGGTTTTTTGACAAATTTTCATGAAAACTTATAAATGAATATCAATGACATCTAATATTATAAATGACTTGAAAGGTAGGGTACCCTACATAAATTTTAACCAAAATGGAAGGATAGAGCTTAAAATTTTATAAAGATTTCATAATTATACCAAATTGGTTATTACCAATTAGTAATTAGTATAGTATTAGAATAGTTGTAGTTATATCCTTTGGAACAATTTTTCTTCCATGGAAAAAGTCTTGAGTTCATCGACCCATAGCCTTGACTTTTTAACTTTAGCATTAAAATGTTTTCAGATTCATGATCTTGTTATATTAGGTATAATGCTATGAGTTTGTAAGATTATGTATATCATCTACTTAGTTATTCATGTTATTTCAAATCCCCTTTGGATTATATTTTACTTAGGTATATCTTATACCAACTTATACAACATAGATACTATAATGATAGGTATAGGATAGGATAGGATAGTTGGATAAGTAAGTTTTGATTCAAATGCTTTCTTAATGAGAAGAGAACTAATATTTTTTTGCAAAACTCAAAGTACGAATTTTGAAGTTGAAATATTAGGGTATATATGTACCCTACTTGATCTCGGTAAAAAAAGAAGATTACTCAGAATCAGTAATATCTGATAGTTACTATCTATGATATTTAAACTAAAATTAGCGATGCCCAATTGAAATATTTATTCCTTTTATTGTTGATTTACTAATTTATCCTTATCATTAGTTCAATTTTTATTGTAACTGTTATGCATGGATTTGGTATAATTATACCAAATATTATATAATTTAAGGTATTAAAATATGTACATATTATTTACTATATAGTTAATTAATATGATTTAATTTAATTATACAATCAAATACAAAGCATTGACATCTTATTTTTCAGTTTAATAAAAAAAGCAGAGTATAGAATTATGGTATCTTCATACATATTTAATGGAACTTGATAATTATTTATTTTCATATATTAATTTTATTTGAACATTCACTGGCGTTTATTTGATTTCTCTCACGATTCTTTCTTTTTAATGAAAATTACTTCTAGAATGAAATGTAATTTTTTATCGCTTTGCATGAATGCTTTAATACGTTATAAGTATGAATTTTGGAGAGATCGAGCGAATACGCTGTATTTTGAACAGCTAGGGCGAATTCCTCCGCTTTGACTCTGATTTCCCCAAATCCCATGTTAAAGCATAGGGAGATTAGGCGCAGCGCTCACTTCAACCTTTGTCCTTTTCACTTTGTTCTTATCGAACCTATATGGTTCGATATATAGTTTTTCTTCAAATTAATGCAAATTCTTCGGAAAATGTAATAGAGTCTAAATTTAAAAGAACAATAAACTTAGGATATAATTAATTACTCGATATTGCTCGTTAACTATGCGAGCGCTGAGGACAATTCAAATTTTATCCTAACATAAATAGATCTAAAATAGTAAATAGATTTTTCTAGGTATACGAGTATTAACTAGTTTTTAAAATTTGAACAAATAAGAACAACAAATAAGTTATTTATAAATTGAAAATTTGGGGAAAAAAGTCACAGTTGTGAAATCATTATTGTCATAATATATTATATAATTTGAAATATATAAAAAATTCTAAGTCTAATATGTAAATTATAAAATAATTATAAATAATAAATTTAAAGAGAACTTGTCAAAATAGATACAATTACATATATATAAAATCTGTTTTAATTATTTTAGTATAACCTTGAATAATTTGATACATTAGGTAATAGATTATTGAATAATTGTATATATAATACGCAATAATAATATTTATTTAGCATGTCAAAACAAATTTCGAGTATAAATATAGAAACAAATCAAGGAAGTAACTCAAAGATTAAACAAGATACCAAGCCCTAAAAATGTTTTTCAAAGTCCTGATTTTAATTTTTGTTTTTGGAGTTTGTGAGGTAAGGGTACAGGTGTATATATCTTTATTTAAAAATATAGAAATTATTTAAATTTCAATTTTCGAATTGACTTTTGATAGAATTTGGCAGTCCCATCGTTACCAAGAGAGCCAGAGAGTAAGCAGTCTAAAATTTTCTTCTGGAAGTTTCCAAATTTATTTCCATGGAGAACGACGACTTCAAGACCTCAAAATGCAAATCAATGTGATGGCCGTCGTCAAGCCTGTGAGTTGGATTGTGCCAGGAATGGTTTTAGAGTCATTGAGTATTCCTGTCAAACTATTGGTAACTCTTATGTTGAAGTTTGTAATTGTTCTACATAGTTGATTAAAACCATTGTAATTATGATTATATATTTTAAAACTGTTATATTTTATAATTAGGATTAATTTTATTTACAACATTGCATTGACTTATCACTTTTATCAGTTATAATTTTATATGTACCGTACTATTATAACTACCTTAAATTTAAAATTATAAAAACGTAATACACTAAAATATGAAGTTAAGTTTCACTTTGCATTAAAATGTAATTTATTATCCTAAAACTAAACTTATTTAATTATAAATGCAGCTCATTAACAGTTTTATTATTAATTGTGTGAATTCTCGGATCCAACGAATATCAAATTCAAAATTTAAATAACCGTTTTACTCCAAGTTTTACTCCATATACCTATTAGGGTATTCAATCCCGGGAATCTCGCATATATTTCAATACCGAAAAATTGAATGGAATTGTCTATTTTTTGAATACATTTTAGATATGGTAATCTTGATATATTTTTTAGAAATAGACTTAAAATAGAATAAATGTAGAGAAATAGTAGGTTTAGTAGATATAAATTGTTTTTTAAAAAACCGGTATTAAAACCGGGATCCCGGTTTTACAAAATTCTGATCTCGAAATCCCGGTTTTGCCATCTAATATCTATGTCTTTTAAATCCCATTTTTATCCAATTAATTTGATTAATATGAGGAATACCTAAATTGAGTCCTTGGTGGCTCAAGGAATGTGAAATTCACTCTGAAATTTTTGTCGAAATATGGCACAACTAGACCTTATAAGGGTCATTCATGCCAAAGGTTAAAATCCGTTTAATAGGTTTGAGTTACATATCTTGAGAATTCAACGAATGAATTTGAAGCAGATTTTCGAACTATTCTACTCTACTAATATCTTAATAATGCCTAAAGGTATTAAATCTCTTATAAAGTCCATATCCCGAAGAAAGTATTACAGATACCTACGGATTATTATTTTCTTATTTTCAGAGTTTTAAGCAAAGATAGCATACTCGTAGTTAAGGAAGAGTTAGAAAATTTTTTTTGAAAATTGGACAGTTTGCTTACGGATAAACCAGTTGTATAACATTTGCTAGGCAGAAATTTTTTATATCTATTATTGTAGATATACAACATAACATTAGATAGTAATATAGGTACTCAAATGAGTTTAAAGTAACAATAACTG
Organism: Nanhermannia cf. coronata Gr-Ori-00579; assembly: GCA_034699045.1. Taxonomy (NCBI): domain Eukaryota; kingdom Metazoa; phylum Arthropoda; class Arachnida; order Sarcoptiformes; family Nanhermanniidae; genus Nanhermannia; species Nanhermannia cf. coronata Gr-Ori-00579. The sequence continues at coordinate 20,876 of JAQIXA010001442.1, read as the reverse complement.
GTTCTTACCTTCTAGTCAATTACCAGGTATTAGTTTGTTTATTTATAAATAAATCAAGGTCTTTCAAAATTGAGGGCAGAGTCTAAAATCCTTCAGTCCTTAAGCTTTAGAATTTTTTTAAACTAGACCCTTTATTGAATGTTATAAATTTTGTACTTTTTTTTATAAAGATTTCAAATATTTTTTATATCTAATATTTCTCAAATTTAAAAAAATGCAAATTTCCATCATCTATTTTTTAGTTATACTAAACCAGATCAAGTACCTATATACGAATATATCTAAATAATTTTAATTCTCATTTATATTTTAATAAACATACCTAGGTACTAAAATATGATATATTATATACAAACAGTTTACATTCTGGCCTCGATAATACAGGACTGTTAAAATCACAATACGAGTATCTGAATTCAAATGATAATATTCTTCCTAAAAATGATAAATTGGTAAGAAAAATTTAAATTTTAAGGTAAAGTACTTACTATAGAATTCAATTAGTGTCCCCTATATTATTCAATTTCCAATTTTTTTAGGAACCTACAAAAATTATGCGTAAAAATTCAAAATTCGCTGAAAAATCTCGACAATTTGAAGTAAGTTAATTTATTCATAAGTTCCTTAAGAATTTTATTTTCTAAAATCCTCAAATCAAAAAGGATAATAATATTTACAGATAGATAGTCCTTTCCATGTTTAACCCCATATAAAAGCCAGAAATCCCATTATAATCGAATATATCCTTTTATTTAAAGGATATAGGTTTTTTTTAACAAATTTTTCAATTTTTTTATTGAAATTCAAGGCAAATTTTTCAATTGGATTGAGAAAACGGACCCAAAAAGAAAAAGAAGAATTTGCTTCAAATTTGGCACTTCAGCATACTACAAATTTATTCCTTATTGCAATTGCAACTATAATTGTAAAATATATAATACAACTTATACACTCTTAATATTTTCCCATGTATACAAGCAAATATTTGCATGCATATCTGTCAAAAAGGCTCCTTTGAGAATACGTGCAAATTTTGCTTGCAATGCGTGCTTTTTTGATTTACACGCATACTTGTAATATTTGCGCGCATTTGCTTGTAAATTTTCTAATTAATGCATGTAAATTTATACTTGCAATGCTTGTAAATTTTCATTGCATATATGCAAAAAATATAGGGTCTATAAAAAATACGCGTTAATTTGTAATTTGTTAATTTGCAAAATGTTAATTAATATGGTCTTTATTTCATTTAATTACAAAAAATAATCAAATATAATTTTAAAAAACACTTGTAGATCATCTTGAGACCAAAGGCATGTTGTTCAAATTGGTCAATGTCATGTTGGAAAAAGGTGAAGAGATCAAATTGTCTGAAAGAGAATAAAATTGCTTTTAATTCGAGATAATGAGATCTCTTGACGTATTTAGTACTAACTACTAACAATAAAGAACTAACTGTTTACCTTCAAAAAAAGGCGAATTAGAGATGCTTAACAACTGGCCTAGTTTGGTCCTCACTAAATCGTCCATCTAAATACAAAATTAAAATTATTTGATACTTTTCGCCAATTTGACCTGTCAAAATGTCAATTAATGAAACAAAAAATAAAGTTTTAAACTAAGTAATTTCTTACCTGATTTTCCATCGATGAGACTGGATTCAGTTGAAATTTTTACTGAACAAGAGGTTGAGCTTAATTAAATGTAATTACTTTAGCTAATTACATTATGTTTATTTTTGAACTTGATTAAATTAACTTGGTAATCTGTAATTAAACTTTGAAATTTAATTGAAAAAATTCCAGCTGTTTTAGATTCGAATATTAGGTTCAGAAATTTACTTGCATTGCGCGTATTTTTTACACGCATAGACGTAAATATTACAAGCAATTGCGAGGAAAATTAATTCCAATTATACATGTAAAGATTTACTCGTATAAATGTAAAAATAATTTGCAAATAAATATTTGCAATTTTTACTAGAATACATGTAAGCTATTTAAGGCTTTACATGTATACAAGCAAACTAAAAATTAGCTTGCAAAAAAAATGCAAGCAAATCTTCAGTGTATTGGTGATCCTTGGAGGTATTTTATATTTTTGGGCACTTTATGATCTCATTTTTGATCCCGTTTTTGGTTTTTAAGCTTCTATAAAATATTATGTACAAAATAATATTCTGTAAAATGCATATTAAAGAGATTTTTTTAAATAATGACTATTTGATTTGTAAGCATTAGGTATTTTGATAAATTACACAATTCTTGAATATATATTGTTATCAAATATGTAATATATCTAGTGAAAATAAAATTGAAAAGTAAGTGCTCGCTTCGCTTGCATACAATGTTGCCTATCAGCAGCTAATTTTATTTTAGAAGTTCTAGAATGTCCTTTAAATCTTTAGAATAATATAATAAATAGGTAATATCCAAGGACTAGCTCATCAAGGTATCAAAATGACCTTTAAATCCCTTTTCCATATTTAGGTCGAATGGTCTACTCACTTGGATCTACAACATAATATCCAAAAAATCCAAAATTCAAAGAATACCTATTAGAATCGTACAAATTATACAAATTTCATTTACTCTTTACATTTAAGGTTAGAATAGAACAATTTTGAAAGTAAATTCTGAATTAATGAATTGTTAAAATTTGAGAATACAAGATTTTAAATATTTTTCAATTTTTGTTTTTCAAAATTTTCCATTAAAAATGCAAATTTCACTCATCTACTTGTTGATTATTCTTAATCAGATCAAGTAATTAGATATAAAAATATTTTAATTAAAAATTAAATTGCATACTTATACATATTACCTTATGCCATATTATATTAATGTTCTGTTCTTACAAATTACAGTTCACATTCTGGTCTTGAGGATACAAGTGTTGGACTATTATATGGAAAAAATCCTATTTCAACCGATTATATTTTCCTCAATAACGATAAATCGGTAAGAATGTTTTTTTAGAAATTTTAAGTCGAAGTGAAACTTTCTGCATTAATTTTTACTAGGATTAATTTAACTACTTATATAGTTAATTATTAAATAATTGTGGAAACAAACAGTTAAATAAGTATATATCAGTATAAGTACTTTTGGGTCAAAAGTCAATTTTAGGGTCTAAGGGGTAGTTTTAAATTTGGAGGCCTCGTTACTCCTTATCAATTTCACTTTAAACCTTACCTTTAGTATAAACAGACACAGATATACATTTGTCGTAAATAGACAAAGCTCGCTTTGGTTGGATAAATACACTAGATTATTTTTAAGAACAATTTCTAATTTTAATGATATTTAATTAATTTTTAGAAAGCTATAAATAAGGATTTGGGCAAAAATTTAAATATGGGAGAAAAACATAAGGTTCGCTTATTATTAGAATTACCTTATAGCATACATATAATATTTGCTATAAAATGTATTTTGAAATTTTTTGAATGCAATTAAGTTATTTTGGCATATTCTTTTAAGTACCCTAAGCCCTAGTGTAAATCAATAGTTTTATTTTATAAAATTCTTTTTTAAGACCGATTTGGTGGATTTGAGAAAATTTCGGGGCCAAAAGGAAAAAGAATACCAAGCTTCAAATTTGGCAGCTACACATACTACAAAGTTATTAATTATTGCAATTTTAACATTATTTGTAAAATATATAATTCAATTTATATCGGCAATAATTGGAGGTCTCTTTATTGCATGGGCTTTTCATGATTTGCTAATTTGAGACGAAACGTGGCACATTTTTAACTAAAATTAATTAAGATATTTTTAAATGTACATATTATTGATATGTAAATACAACTATATTGGCAATCCTTGAAGATATTTAGTATTAATGGGCAGTTAGATTTGAGCTCCATTTTTTTGCTAAATAGGTTTAAATTCAAATAAAATATATGACAGGATATATACATCTTTCAGGCCTTTGCATGAAAAACCTCATATAAAGGCCAGAAAGCCCATTATAACCTCAAGGTATTATTTAAAAATAATAAATTTATTTCAAAGCACTATTCTTTTATCTTGGACTTTGTCCATCTGTTATTTTGAAGATTAATTTACTCAAAAACCTTGGACCGATTTTAACTAAAATTCACATTAAAAGGCGATCTAGATGTGTTTTCAACAAAATATTCAAGTAGCCAAACCCTTTAGGTATTATTTGTCCTTTAAATATTGACTTAATTAAAACCGAATATTGTACTTTTAGACCTCAGTGTATGTAATACATTTGAAATTTTTGGTAAATAAATGAATATAAAAGTAAATCTTATTGTAGAAGTTCTCAAATGTCCTTTAAAATCTTTAGCATAATATATTAAATAGGTATAATATCCTAGGACTAGTTCATCAAGGTATCAAAATGACCTTTAAATCCCTTTCCCATTTTTAGGTCGAATGGTCTACTTACTTGGATCTATAACATAATATCCAAAAAATCCAAAGAATACCTATTAGAATCGTACAAATTATACAAATTTCATTTACCCATTACATTTAAGGTTAGAATAGAATAATTTTGAAAGTAAATTTTAAATTAATGAATTGTTAAAATTTGAGAATACAAGATTTTCAATATTTTTCAATGTTTGTTTTCCAAAATTTTTCCTTAAAAATGCAAATTTCACTCATCTATTTATTGATTATTCTTAATCAGATCAAGTAATTATGATTAACATATTTTAATAAAAATTAAATTTCATATTTATATTACCATATACTATATACATATTAATGTCTCTGTTCTTACAGTTCACTTTCTGGTCTTGAGGATAAAAGTATTGGACAATTAAATAGGAAAAATCCTATTTCAATTGATTATATTTTCCTCAAAAACGATAAATCGGTAAGAGAATTTTTAGAAATTTTAAATCGAAGTAGAGGTGTTCCAATTTTTGTGTATATCCGGTTCGGCCTCAAACGCGCGGACAGACAGACAGACAGACACTCATCGTCAAACATGACCAACGATATAGAGCCCATTTTTCCCATTTCTTATGAGTGCGGGCTAAAAATTTATCACCACTTAAATTTCAATACTTTAGGATCAAAAGTCAATGTTAGGGTAACAATGATTTTTTCCCAATTTGAATAACATTTAAAGAAATTACTGACAATGAGTCCCTTCAAGTATATGAAATTTTTTGGGTCCATGATGTCAATTTTGGTTAAAATAGGTAGGGTAGCTTTCGACATATCTCGACAAACAGGCACACAAACACAAACATTATTTGTCTCGTATCTGTATAATGGTGTTAAACAGCTGCCAGTAAGATATGCAGTTACTTTTAGGTAGTTTTTTCTAAAGTACTTGCAGGCGCAGGTACTTAAAAAATACCTGAGATATACAATAATTTTTTTTAAATCCAATAAAATTTACAAAAAGTTCATTAAAGATTCTCAAAAAATTTCTTATTTATGAGACTCGTAAATAGACAAAGCTCGCAATGAATGAAATAGTATAAGTGCTCGCTGGATAAATACAATTATTTATTTTTAATAACAATTTCTCATTTTAATGATATTTAATCAATTTATAGACAGCTATAAAGGAGGATTTGGGCAAATATTCAAAAATCTTAGAAAAATATGAGGTTCGCATACTATCAGTTTTATAGCATACAGAACCATATTATAATATTTCTTATAAAATATGTATTTAGAAATTTTTTTAAATGCAATTACTAATTAGATATTTAAGATTAATTAGATATTTAATCTTTTAAGTACCCGTGTAAATCAAAAGTTTTAATTTTAAAAAATTATTTTTTAAAGACCGGTTTGGTGGATCTGAGAAAATTTCGGAGCCAAAGGGGAAAAGAAGACCACGCTTCATATTTGGCAACTAAACTTAGTATAAAGTTATTAATTATTGCAATTTTAACATTATTTGTAAATTACATAATTCCATTCATATTGGTAATAATTGGAGGTGTTTTTTTTCTAATGGATTTTTATGGCGTGCCATAATTGCGGAAGATTTTTTTGAGACGACACGCGGCACTTATTTTTAACTAAAATTAATAAAGATATTTTTATATGTACATATTATGTAATACAACTTATATTGGCAATCCTTGAAGATATTTATTAGTATTTATTGTGAGTTAGATTTGAGCTCCAGAAAATGATTTTTTTTAAAAGAAGTATTTTTTCTAAATACAAATAAAACATCAGAAAATGATATATTTGTCTTGCATATAAACATAAACCTCATATTATAAAGACCTAAAATTGATTACAACCCGAAGATATCTTAATTATTTTACTCGGACTTTGTCCGTTATGTTTATTTGTTTTATTGTCCCTGAAGACTAAACCTCTTGGGGCATTATTAGACTTAATTAAAACCAAATATTACTTTCAGACCTCAGTATCAGTAATACAGCCAGTATCAGTGTCAGTAATTTTTTGGCAAATAAATGCAAAACAAAATATCTGTAATTTTAGTAAATATGTTCACTTTACAATTACAAATGTTATCTTGCGATCACCCATTTGTCATCCAGGTATCAGAATATCATTTTCGAGCATATTTTGAAATACATTTACATAACTATCATATTATGTATATCAGTTACTATATTATTATTCATTAATAGATAGGTATATTTATACTGTAGTATTAAATAGAAATCCTCAAATGTCCTTAAATATCTAATATAATATACAGAGTTTATAAACCCTTACTATATTTAAGGTATACTTACATACAATGGTTTATTTATATATCAAGGTCTCAAAATTGACCTCTAAATATAAGTACCTAAGACCTTATCAATTTTTCGTTAAAGGCAATCTCATACTCTTATTGAATCTCATTTTAAATTTTAATTTTTAAGTATATTGAAGAGTATCTCAGTTTTTCAGAAATATTTTTGTTTTTGAAACCCATTACATAGATCCATATATAAGCCAAAAAGATTGGTAGATAATTTTAAAAAATATTAATTTTTCCATTGCACCATTTACACTTTGGTTTTATGACAAAATAAAAAAGTATCTAATATTTATTGTTTAAAAATATATCATTAAAAAAAGTACAAAAATTTAGTGTAGATAATATCTTTATTTTTCCAAAATATTGATAAATTGTTAATTGAAGTTTCTTTACCTGTTTTTCTCCAAATTTTTTAAAATGCAAATTTTTTTCCTTTACCTGATAATTATTATAAACCAGATCAAGTAATTTTGACAAAAATTTAATTAAAAGTAATTTGCTACTACAATAATAATTTGCTATTCTTTATACAGTTTACTTTCAGGCCTCAAAGACAAAAGTTTTGAAATTTTAAAAACGAATAACCTGAATCCAATTGAGCATTTTTTTCCCAAACAAGACAAATCGGTTAAAAAAAATCAAAATTTACATAAAATTATACAAGAATTATGTAATAATAAGAATTTTCTAATACTAATGATTTAATAATTTTTAGGAACGAATATCTTATATGAGTAAAAATTCAAAATTTGTTGATAAATTCCAGCAATTTGATGTAAGAAAAATTATTCATTTAAGGCTTTATTGATCTATTTTTAGAATTGAATTCTTTTCGAACAATTTTAATTTTTAATTTTCATATTTAAGGCGACTTTTCCTGTTGAAAAGAGATTTCGATCTCAAAAAGAAAAAGAAGAATTTGCTTCAAATTTGGCAATTCGAGAAACAACAAAGTTATTAGTTATTGCAATTGCAACTATTTTTGCAAAGTATTTTGTACAATTTTTATTGGTGACCATTGGAAGTTTTTTGTCTCTTTGGGCCATACTTGACCTTAATGATGGTAATACAATTATTCCTTAAATTAATATACAAGAGAAACATGAGAAATTAGATTTTTAATTTAAAAAAATCTACAGTAACTTAATTATAATATAACTGAAGACCTGTCTTTTTCAAAATCAAGATCGTGGTGCATTATAATTTCTATATCTACGGAGTATACCGATATAACTTCCCAAATACATATACCATGCAATTACAATGTATTGTACATATTTTACAAAATTTTGAAAAATTTGTCAAAAGTCAAAATTGGCCAAAATTCGGCAATTTTTTTTTACATACACACACTTATTAAACAAAACCTTTTTTTACCTGTTAAAAACAGAATAATAATTTTATTAATTTATTTGATATAGGTATAGAGGATAAATTCTTTTGACGTTTTGTTTAGAAAGTACTTTTCATACTCTTAAATTTCTTATGAAATATTAAATAGAGCAGGAGTAGGTAGTAGATTATATAGGTGCTCATTATCTGCAATCCCTACATTTTTCAAGTAGAAATATGTAGTGTACTTGTTAATTTTAAATGTGATTTAAAATAATTGGATTCTATTCTTATTCTTGTAGGTTTTGGAGGTTTTTGGGTGTAATTTCGATCTGATGTATGAACGATATAGGTATTCAAATTTCAGAGATTTTTGGAATCTGATTGGATATTTTCCTAATTTAGCTGGGGAAAATTTTCATCGGCAAACTACCAATTATTCAGAAAATTATAAGGATTTAAAATATTTAGTAAAATATTTAAAATGCTCAACTTTGACCTACCAATTATCGAACTTTTTTGTTATTAATTTTAATATTAAAACTAAAACTATTAGCTCACTGCATTTACTTAATTCATTTGTTGTACGAGTAGTTGTAGTTGTGAGCCTTTCTTATACAAAAAAATATTTTTTACAACAAAATCTAAATTTCCCTATTATAGTGATGGGTGTTCCAAAAGCATTTGCGAAAATTTTAAGGCATTAAATATATAATTATATTGCATAGACCAGATATAATTTTTGAACAAGTGCGTGATATCTAATCGATGAGAAATTGAAACCGAGATCGTGAATCTCTATACCTTATCTATGATAAATTTAAATGGGTAGCTAGTTAAAAGTAGTACCTTACTCAAATCTTTTGGGTACCCGATTAAAGTACCCAAATTCCTTATATGTATACGTTAAAAGCTTATGCACTTGTTATATTGTTTATTGGCTCAAATGTATCTAAATCATGTTTTAGTTTTAACATTTTCAAATATTTTGACAAAATTTATCAAAATTGGTCAAAATTTAGAAAAATATTCAAATATTTTGAATTTTTTATAATCAGAATTGGTCAAAATATGTCAAAAATTTTAAAAGATATACCTAGACATGACTAAAATTGAGGCATTTATATGTCTTTTATAAGCATTTTAATTTAAAGTCATCTTTTGAGCTTTTTAATTTAGAAATTTTATTTTAGCTAAGGCTAAATGTACAGACAGAAAATGAATGTTTGTCAAATAACCATATATTGTAATAATATTTCCTAGTTACGAATTTAAATTTTTAATTTATTGATTGAATCATACGGAAATTTTACACCTGGATAATTATAATGGAAATTTAACAAGGATAAAATAGAATCACAACTCTTCCGTAAATAATTCTAAGGTTAGAATTAATTTGGCAAAAAATTTGTATAAAATGCATCCAAAACTTGGAAATATTTATCAGAAATCATCAAGATTCCTAATCTAAAGCTATATAAAAAATTTGAAATTTTGATAATTCTACTGGAAAAATGGCAAAAGTTGCTTTGATAATTTTATTTCTTGTGCTGGTTTCTGTGGTGGCCGCAAATGTGAATCCACACCAAGCTCAATTCGAGCCAATGCCAAGATTTTTTTTCGGGAACAAATGTAAGTTTTGTACATAATTGTAGACCTAAGTAAGAGTAGATTAGGGATAGTTCAATAAGGTTTTTAAAATCAATTTTAACTGTACCTAGTTGGTTTGAGAATATTTTGGCAACCTATACTCATATATTATGTAAATTTCATTTCTAAATAATTACTAGTTCACACAAAAACAGGATCCAAAATTCAAAAATCTTGCCAAATTAACCTTAATCTACCCCTGATTATATTATAATACACTTATATATAAATAAATTTGTTGTTTTCTATAGGGAACAATATACTTATTCAACTTGGCCTTAGAACCACTACATCAACAACAACATCGACAACAGAAATACCAACAACAGTCGCACCAACAACTGTAGCAGTTCCCACACCATGATCATTGTATGAATATATACTGTATTTTCTGAAAAAAATTAACTAATTTATTTTCTATTATTATAACTGATATACAGGACCTAATGCAGCTAGATCAAACACTTGTTCTGCTGACATTTATAAATATAAATAAAATATGTATTATTTGTCTATATAATATTCAAATATTATAATTTACCCTAAAATTTATTATTAAAAAAAGCAAAAATACATTTTAAAAAAATCCAAATAACTATTTGTTTAATGGGCAGGGTTAGGTTAACATTTTTCAAATTTGGAGCTCTGTTTTCTGTTGAATCAGTTGTTATTTTAAACTGAAATTTATTTGAGAATATATTTCAACTATCATAGAAATATGGATTGGGAAATTTTGTGTCAAAATAACCTATAACATGTGTCATACGAATACTACAAAATCATGATTTTCAAATTTCAAAATCCTAACAGAACAGAACTGTCCCTAATCTACCACTACAAGATATTTCATGATAATCTGTATGTTACCCTATATCAGTATTTTAATTCTACAAATAAGAGAAGTCCTTCTGAATTTGGAATTGGGGCCTTAGATTCCCTTGATAAAGCATACTAGAATTTGCCTTTTAAGTTAATTTTTAACTTGAACTTTTTAGGGTCAAATTTTAAAAATATTTGTGCCATTTTATTTGAAAGGCCTTTTAGTTTTAGGTACTTTTCTTTAGGTATATGCTAAGACGACAAATAATTTTTAGATCTACCTTTCAAATTTATTTACAGTTATTATTCAGGGTATATAAAATATATAAGAGTAAATTGCTTGTATATAATATATTATACTCGTATTTATCCATATTTATGCAGGATATGGATTAATATTAATGTTTTCGTATACGGATATAAATCATAAAATATCCCTTATAGTAGTAGCCTTAAAATATAACGGTTTTATTAGTCAAAAGTCCAAATATTTTTGATTTTGGGACCATTTGTATTCTTTGCAAATACTTGTAAAGAGATAGTATTTAATTAATAATTTAAACCGATTTTAAAATGGCAGAATACACTATACTGGAGAAATTTGTCATTTACATATCTCGGTATTTTATTGTTCTATTTTACCTACCTGGTAATTTTGTTTTTTCGCTTGTGACCGAATTGATCGAATGGTTTGAATGCCTAAATGTAGGATCAACTTTGACTGATATAAATTCAATTGAGAATCGGGTTAAAAATCACGAAAGTAAAGTTGAAAGAGTTAAAACTCAGGTAAAAATTATCTTATATTTTTAGGCAAATACCTATTTTAAAAGCCTAATAATGATTTTTAAGTACCTTGTATGAAATTGACAATTTTTTTATTATATATTTTAGGTCAGAGATTGGAATAAAAATGGACGTGGTAAAACCAAAATGTGTAGTGCAAGATCAGGTACTACAAAAATACTTTTAATTAAGCCCTTATCAAAATTAGAATATATCTTTGGGTTATAATGAGATTTCTGGCCTTTAAATGAGGTTTAACATAGTAAAACCCTAAAATCCGAAATGTATTATTTGAGATAAATTTTGAACTTTTTTATTGGTATTTAGGCTGGAGAATGTTCTCATTTGGTATTCCAACTTATAAGGCGACTTCGACTAAAATAGAACTGGGAAATTTGAATGAAATCATCGAATTAGATGCTGAAAACGAGGTTTTTAACTTTAATTTTAGAGTCATATTTTTCTAATTCTTTGCAATTTTAGATTATGACAGTAGAACCTAATGTATCAATGAGTAAATTAGCTCGGATTTTGCTACCCATTGGGTAATAGATACATACCTGACACAGTTGAAAAAAATTATAAAATTTAAGTATAAAAATTGGATCTAAATTTTGTATATTTTGAAGCTGGACTTTGCAAGTTATTCCAGAACTGGAGGATTTGACAGTCGGTATATTATTACAATATTTATTCCTATCTTTTCTTCTTATATTCTCGATACATATAAGGATATTAACAAAACATTTAGATGCCGTTATTTAGAGTAAATTTTATACACGAAAAATTTAAATTTTGATTCTTAAATTTTAGGTGGTTTAATAACAGGAGCTGGGCTTGAAACTTCTTCACATTTGTAAAATTCCATAATTTTTGAGATTTCAAATTTTCAAATTTATTTGAAAATTATTGAAAATTTTAGAATTTTTCCGAATATTTTTGATATTTTTTCTTAGATTCGGGATATTTGAAGGAATTTGTACTTTTTTTGAAATCGTACTGCCAGATGGAAACACACTTAATTGTTCAAAGGTACAAAATTTTAGTCTAAAAGGAATTTTGAAAATATGTAATGAAATTTTTAGGATCAAAATCGTAACATGTTTGAAGCTATTCCTTGGTCACATGGGACTTTAGGATTTTTGACTCTGGTCAAAATCCGAGTTATGAGAGCTAAAAAGTAAATTTTAATATAAAACGATACTTTTGAACATATATGTCAATTTTTTTAAAGGTATGTCAAACTACAATATTATCCAACACACAGTCTTGAAGAAACAGTTCAAACATTTGAAAAAAATCTGCGAAAAACTCAAGATAATTTATTTGTCGAAGGCCTTGTCTATGGACTTGATAAAGGGGCTGTAATTGTTGGAAATTTCTCTGATGATCCAGATACATCTAAGGTTTAGAATTTACAACTGATGGCTAAAATTTGAGTATCTAATTGAAATTTTTTCATATTTAGGTCAATTATGTAAGCCGATGGTACAGTCCATGGTATTACAAACATGTCGAGAAATATTTGAAACCTGAAATGAAAGGCAAAGAAATCATCGAATGGATGCCTACTGTAAGAAAAAATTACAAAAATTTTGGAATTTGAAATTTTACAAATTTTCTTAAAATTTTAGTGGGATTATTTCTTCAGACATTCAAGGGTACAATCAAAATTTAAGAGTTTTATTAGACAAAAGTGTTTTATTTAAAATTAGGCCACACTTTGGGAACAAGAACTTTGGATTCCATTTGGAAATAATTTGCTATTTCGATATCTTTTTGGCTGGCTTTTGCCCTTAAAAATCCCTTATCTTAAATTGGTCATTCCTCAAGGGTACATTTATACTATTTAAAAATTTAATTAAGAATTGAATATTTCAAAAATGTTAATTTTTTTTATATAAAGTCTTACAAAAATGATGACAAAAAACAATTTTGTGGAGGATTTTTCAGTCCCGATTACAAAACTTGAAGAATTTCTAAATTTTGTTGATAATGAAATAAAGGTAATAATAGTTAATATTTTTAAGTTTTCCGCATAAAATCTCGGTCTAAATATCGATGACAATAACTAGATGTATCCAATATGGCTCTGTGGTGCTAAACTAGGCGATGTTGATACAATTCAAAAAGTACCGCGAAGATTTGAAGGATACACTGATCTGGATTGTAGGCTCTATGTAGACGTTGGACTCTATGGAGAAACTGGACATAATTTGAAAAATGAAGGAATTCGTGCCAAAATTATCCGCATGGAAAAGGAGACAATTAAACACAAAGGGTATATATTTCTTGAATTAAAATTTTTCATATCCAAGATTTCATAAATATATCAAATGAAAACCAGGTTTAGAAAATGAAAAATAGAAATAAATACAAATTTACGATTGCATTTTTTAAAATTTTACTAGACTCATGGGATTGTACATTGATTTCCAATCAGAACAAGAGGCTTTCAGGAAATTATTTTGTAAGAAAAGTTCTCCTTTAATGGGTAAAATATTTTTCCAAAATTCTAACAAAATTTATGTATATATTATAGGCCATGAACTATATGATGAAATGCGGGCTAAATACAATTGTTCCGAAGCCTCTCCAGAAGTTTACGAGAAAGTTAAATCTAGTACACGGAGAACATTCGATGATTGATTTTTTCTGCAATCTCGTTCTGTTCATATTCAAATTGGTATTGACTATATGCAGACATATTTAAATATTAATATAATTTGTTATATTTTCAATAAGACAAGATTAAACAATACAGGATTTAAAATATCGACCAAATTAAAATTAAGCTTCAAATCTACTCTGATAACCTAGACTTTATTATTTTTTTTGCAATGTATTTTTTGTCATTTTAATGTTTTGTATTCAAATAAATTTTTTTACAAATCGATAAAATTTTGAATACTTAAAGTATGTCCCAATCTGTAGTTTAATTATTGGTTTATTTAATTTAATATAAATAATTTATTGTTTTCATATAGGATTAAGGATAAGTGTAAATTGACCTTATTTTCTAAATCTCTGATCAAAATAAAATTGTGGGCATAGAAGGCAAGTGGGATTGAATTTTGTCATTCCCAATTTTGGATATTCTTAGTTCAATTTAATCTTAAATTTGAATACATTAATTGATCATAGATGCTTTAAATATTCATTATGAAATATTTTTTATATTATTTACAGTTTGTAAATTTTCTCGTTCATTATTATCGAGAAATCGAGTTAATATCAAATCCAAAATTACCGAATTTGTATTTAAAAATCTCGAAATTGCATTGGTTGAATCATATCTCTTATAAATGAAAAAAATTAGAAATTTTGCATTCAAATCAACGGGCTAAAGCAAGGCAATCAATAGTGTGAAAGATTTTAATTCTTAGATTTTATCTAAATCTGTTTCGCAGGTTATTGACATGGATATGTAAAAATACAGATATTTTGGAAAGTTGTGATTGATTAAAAAATTATCATTTTTTAAATATGTTTATGTATCGTCAAATTGATAAACATTTGAGAAAATTTTTATATAAATAGTTTTACAATTTCATGATGACCTAATTAAAACTTTTGAAATATTTAACAAAATGTTTTCGTCAAAATATTTACAAGTATTTGTACTCTTGTTTCTTGTTGCAGATGTGTATAAGGTAAGTCATTTTAGAATACACAAATATTACACAAATACCTTTATTCACATTTTATTTCATATAAGGTATCAAGTTACCCTCAAAATTTTGAAAATTTTGAGATCTCTTTGATAAAACCAAGACAAGATGGGGATTCTGATGGTGACGGTGATGGTGATGGAACCGTAGAGACTGGACCCACAAGATCTGTCGTTGATGTCCTACAGGGTGTTCAGCAAATAATTGCTGGTTCTTTGTCTGGTAAGGTTAAATACCTGTAGTTTGAATTATAAAATTTGCAAAAGGTACAAAAATTCTAAATTTAAGTTACAATTAGAATATTAACATAATCTCTAGAAAATGTTGAATTATATGAAAAACTAAGATTTAATTAACTACTCTTTAGTTAATATTTAATTGTGCGAGCAAAGCATGGCAAAACTAGAGACTTTAATAAGTGTCCTTTATGTCAAGATTGTCTAAAATCGGCCTGTATTTCTAGAGATATCGTCTCGAATCGACATAGGTACAAATTGCAAGTAAAGTGGAATAGTTTCGCTCTTACAATAAATTTTAGTAATTTTGATGAAGTTTTTAGTAGGTTAGTAATGCATCTACACATAGAATGCATTTACATTTATAATTTTATATTTTGTGTAATGGCTCCACTTTAAAATTTGATTGAATTTTATTAATATTTAGAGGATCGGACACATAAAATTTTGACTAAACCAATAGTCATTTTAAGTTGAAATATTTATCATTCCCATGTAAAGATAAACAAGATATCCTGAAAAAAATTTCTAGTCGAAATGGTTCATTCGAATTTCGAATGAACCATTTCGACTAGAAATTTTTTTCGAAACGCCCACTAATATAAAAACCTGAATTAACCAATGTATTAATGCAAAACATTTTTTTTAGGAAATATTGGTCAAATTGTTGGAGGAGCTTTTGGCACAGTGACCAACCAAAATGTAAAAGATAATGTACTGGACAAAGTTTTTCAGGGATTATTCCCAACACAAAAACCAAGAATTAAATCGACAACTGTTGAACCTGAAGCTCAGCCTGAGCCTGAAGAACAAAAAATTCCAGAACCTGAAGTTCAAAAACAGCCTGAAATTTCGGAAACTAAGCCTCAAAATCCAGAACAATCAAATCCTGAAATTCAAATAGGAAGTGAAGCATCTAATCAGCAAATTGATAAAGAAACTGATTTTCAAAAACTTTCAGAAAAATTAAAAGAGCAAGAAAATACAATAAAAGCTCAGCAAACTAAATTAGAAAAGCAAAAAGAGCAGCAAAAAATCCTTCAAAAACAGCATGAAGAGCTTTTATTAGAAAAAGATAATCAAATTGGTTCAAATGCAGTTCAACTAGAAGCTGAACCAGATGGCGATGAAATTATTTTACCCTCAAAACCTGATAAAAATGAGCTGAAAGTTGTAGATGGTGCTTTTAGCTCTGGTAATGAATTTTTGGAAATTCCTTCAATTGACCTTAATTATTCAGGAGCCTTTGGAAATGGTCGACCAAAATATGAAAAATCTACAACCGAAAAAACGCTCAAAAAAACAACGAAAAAAAGTACAGATGAAGAAGGTGAAGTTGAAGAATCGAAAGAAGAAGTTTCTGAAGAAAAAGGTGAAACTTCAACAAAAGAAGCTGAAGTTGATGAAAATGAAGTCGATATCGAGGAAGGAAACGATCAAGATCAGGAAAATAAAGTTGAAAAAGTTGAGCCGAAAAAAGTCATAGTTGATGAGGTTGAAGACCTTGTTAAAAATTCTGAAAAAATTGTAAACCTTTTAGCGGAACAAGAAAAAATTAAAATTTCTTCAACTACAATTAAAAATCCAGATGAATCAGAAGAGGACTCAGTCTAGAAATTATATTGTATTTATTTTTAGTTTTGTAATTTTTGTCATTTAACCCTAAAAATCATAATAATTGAAATATTTAATCCTGAATATACACAAATTGAATTCGGTATAGACCGAATTTCCAAGTATTTAGGAAAATATTGCTCTACTAAATTCAATTAACTACTCTATAGCTAATTATTTCTTGTAAAACACAATAAATATCTAACTAAAACATTGACAAAAATGAAATCTTGGTGGCCAATTCGAATGTTCATCAAATTACCTACTTTCTACTCTAAATAAATTCTAAATCTAACTTCTTATCTAAATGAATTCTAAAAGCTAACTTCTAATCTAAATAAATTCTAAACATAACCATATTTTTTAAAAATCAAAAGAATTTTGCTTAAAGATTTATAAGGATATAATTATAAATATTTTATTTTTCTAATTTAGGTTAAAGGAAATTTGAGTTAACAATTTAAAATGTTTGGTTATAATATTATAGGTCAAATCATATATAAAGTATCATTTCCGAATTTGGTAAATAAAAAGTAACATAAATAATAAATTTTTTTAGAAATTACAAATTCAAAGGTATGTAAATAATGTGTAAAAATTACAAAAATTCTAATATATATATAGAAAGTAAAGTACAAAGCATCAGTACAAAAGTTGTCGTTTTAAATAAAAAAGTGATATTTTAAATTACAATTAGAAAAATTTCTAAAAAGTTTCTGAATATAAAAATTAACAATAAAGTTTTATAGATAAAAAGATTGATAATTTGAATTAAAAAGGTCCTATAAGTACTACCTATGTAAGAAAGCATTAAATAATATTTAGATTACCTTTATAATAGGTCGAAAAAAGCATCAGTATAATAAAAAAGCAAAAAGATTTATGACCTTTTGGTATAAAAGAGAGTAATATAATCTTTTTCAATTCGTGGTGAGTAAAGTGGAGAAACGCCAGCCGCGCACATATCCGGAAAATCATAACAATTTCCAATATGGTATGACCAAAGTTCAGTACCTTCCCCACCAAAACTGACCCGAATATCCAAATACTCAAGATGTTCTCGGACGAGATTCCCGAAATTGGCTGGGATGTACTTGTCGAAATCCTTGAAGAAATATCCCACAGGGAGACGGTGGCAATCATCACCATCCTCGTAATTGTTAAAATCCAAGATGATCTTATTGGTCTTGACAAAGCTGTAGAACTCATCTGGGATTTTTGCCAAAAGCCGGACATCGATGTCAAATTGGAATCCATTTCGAAAGAGTTCATAATCTTGAGAATTCTTGAAGGTTTCCATAAATTTCACAACTTGGTCTATTTTCTTGAAGACAATTGGTCGAAATTTTAGCCGGGGATCTGACTTCTTTTCAATGGCTTCGATGGCCCTTTCCTCCCAAAGTTGACAAACACCACGAACTTTCGCTAACTCCACCACGGTCATATTCTTCATCATCTTCTCGAGAATCTTTAAAAAAATTGAAAAAATATTGTAAAATTGAATAAAGATGTCTGATCCTGATCACTAACACCAAATCTATCTGTTGTATACCGTGTGGTACAAAAATCGACTGGCCTAATGTCTAATACCGATTGACCAGAATAACTACTTGGGTCCAAACTTTATATTATACTATAGAATTACCTAAAATTATAAATTTTAGGTTCTTAAATACTACTTTTCCTAAAATTTTGCAACTTTTGAGATACTAAAAATAACCAAGAATATGTAAAATTTTCTTATAATGCCATTTTACTGCTTTTATAGATTAGTGTATTCATAAAAACTACAAAAATACTAAATAGGTATTTAGAAAAGTTAGATGCCAAAATTATTACCCAACTTAGGAGATAAGAGGTACCTACTATTGCTACACCTGAAAACGTTCATTTTGAGTTTGAGACTTACATTTAAGGGGGTAAGTAGAGACACCAATAAGTCTAAATTCTGCTACATGTTATCAAATGGCATTATTACTTCCACAGATTAGGACGAAATCTCTATAAGAACTCCACGTAGAGACTTGAAACTTTTTTTTTTATGTCCGTGGACACATTTTAAAACTATTCATGGAAAAAAAATATTTATAAATGCTCAGGAACAATGTAGAAAAAACAAAAAAGATGAGCAAAAACTTTTTTGCTTTTTTCTACATTGTTCCTGAACATTTATAAATAGCTTTTTCCGCAGATAGCTTTAAAATGTGTCTATGAATATAATGAAACAAGTTTCAAGTCTCTACTTGGAATACTTAAAGAGATCTCAAACTAATCTGTAAAAGTAAAAAGGCCATTTGATAACATGGGACGGCGATTTTTTAAAATTATATGGGCCTTAACTATATTTTTGCATTTTTTAAGACCTAGTAAGTCATCTTATAAACTTTTTAATTACTTATTTAACTATTGAGAAAAGATAATTTAGTGATGCCTTTACTTTAAAAAAATCATAAGCTTCATCAATCTGTGGATCAAAAAAGAGTTCTAAAAAAGCCGAACCGAAATGAGAATGAAAATACTTATTACTTTACTTACTACAGCGTATTCAGTATACTACATATTAACTATATTATGTATGGTACCTATATAGTACAAAAAACACTAAAAAAGTGGTCTTTAAAATTAAAATGGCAAAACTTGACAAAAAATGAAAAGAGCGAAATATCCGTATTTTTATTTTAAGTCTTATACATAATAGAAAAGTCTAGCTGGCTGTATCATATTGGTACTTACTATATAGATACAATGTAAAGTACCCTACCTATGTATTTAAAATTTATACCTAAATCTAGCATTTGGTGGTAAATGACTATATTAACTATAAAAAAATCGAAATTATTTCAGTTTTATCTTACCAAATCAATCAAAAATGGAGTTGGTCCATCCTCCTCATCATAATCAGGTGCATCAGCAGCACTTTCTTCATCAAGCTTTTTCTAAAATAAAATTAATATAAATTATTCGTTTTTTTACAAAAATCTTAAATTGAAATCATACAATTTTATTATGATCTAAAATGTATTATATAAAGCAAGCATATGAATATGGATATGGATTTAGAAGATTTATTAAAATTTAACATAAAATTACAGTAAAACTTGTATATAAGGTGCAAGCAGTGGTCATAAAAGATCTCCTTTATAATATACGATCTTATTGTTAATCAGAGAAGATAATTTTAACATGATGTTATATTAAAATCTTCAAGGACAGTTTAATAGCCTAACATTAGTCTCTTAAAAACTAATAGGTAGTGTTTAAGATACCTTATACTGAGGTTTTTACTTTGTTTTATTTTATATAAAATAAGTAAAATTGATGATATTGAGATCATCATTACCTTTTCAACTCGATTACGACCAACTCGACGATAAAACGGTACATAAGCAGCATCAGGCAAATTCTCATACTTGAAGGCATGAGAACAGCAGAATTTTTTGTCTGAAAACTCTTCGTCTGATTCATCCGAATACATCTTGATAGACGGATGATTTCAGGTCAACCTGTAATTGATATATATATATATATATAAAATTACTAAATTTTTGTAATATATAAAGATAAATCAAATAAAGACAATAAACAAAACAAAATGATCTTTAACCTTATAATAAAATGTTATAATTTAAATCTTAACTTTTATATAAAACTCACCTCACTTCAAACTCAAGACCAAAAAACCTACTACAAAATAAGTAAAATTGAAATAAAAGCTTCAGCTTGACTACAGACTACAGTAAAACTTCGTCAACAAGTACCATTTAAAATGTTATTTTATATAAAAAATACGTAAGTTTTTAACTTAAATACTACTTTAAAGAGAAGAGCATCTTATAAAGGTGTGATTTTAACCTTTTAAATTCTTAAATATACCTTGCGGGCTTGGTAAAGTATGTAAAAGGAGGATTTTAAGTGTTTTATAAAGATTTATGGTATATCTAGAATCTAGAGGTACCTTATTATCAGAGCCCGGACAAAAAAGGCACTTAAAATGCAAAAAAGGCTGCCTTAAAAGGCAGCTAAAAATGGCAAAAAA
>JAQIXA010001441.1:0-24785 GCA_034699045.1 Nanhermannia cf. coronata Gr-Ori-00579 | reverse complement strand
ATTTGATAAAAATAACATTTCAATGCTTTGCTCGCACAATTAATAATCAACTTCTAGTGAGTTGATTAAAGCCTAGTTATTTGATAAGATAAAAGATTTTGCATCAGATATCAAGGCAGGTCCAGGGATACAGTTCCCTTGCAACTTGCAAAGATTTATTTAAAAATTTTAAATATCATTTCTTTCGTTTAGGATATCCAATGTACGGGTTATGAAAAAAGTATCCAAGTATTTGTAACCTATATCAAAAATTTAATTAAAAAGTCGACCAAGGAAAATGTTCCACTCTTCCTTTTTACTTGGGCCACATATTTAACACATGGCGAATTCAATGGAGGTCAAATAGGTGACGAAGAATATGAAGATTTTTTTAAATATACCACCAAATTGGAGAATACAATTTTGATTTTTGTGTCTGATCATGGTTATCGATATGGGGGTATAAAAAATTCAATTTTCGGTTGGTATGAAGACAAACTTCCATTTCTCTGGATTGTTCTTTCAAGTGATTTGAAGAAAAAGTACCCACATTGGGTCAAAAACCTACAAATTAATACAGAGTATGATTTTTTTTAAAAATTATTATCCATTTTAATTTTAACTAGATCAATTCAATTAGATAGTTATTATTGTGCGAGCGAAGCGAGCACTTACTATTCAACTTTGCTTGCACTTTGTCCATCCGTCTGTCTGTCTACCCAGTGGATAACTCAAGAACTACTGGACCGATCTTAAACAAATTTAACATGAAGGACCCTCATAGGGTGGGGGTGTCATTTCGACAAAAAACCCAGGTGGCCCCACCCCTTGCGGTGCTGCGGACCCTTTAAGGGTCCCCCGGAACCTCAAAATATTTTGATAAAAATAACAATTTCAATGCTTTGCTCGCACAATTAATAATCAACTCACTAGAAGTTGATTATTAATTGTGCGAGCAAAGCAATGAAATGTAATTTTTATCAAATAAATTCAAATAAAATTTGCGGTTCCAGTGGCCACCGTGCGGTTCCTGGGGGCCGCACGGACCCGGGGACCATATATCTTTACATTTCAAGCTATGGGGAACTTTTATATCAAATAAAAAAATTTGAGGTTCCGTCGGACCCTTAAAGGGTCTGCAGCACCGCAATGGGTGGGGCCACCTGGGATTTTTGTCGAAATGGCACACCGAGACCCTATGGGGGTCCTTTATGCCAAGTTTGGTTAAGATCGGTCTTGTAGTTCTCGAGTTATCCTCTGGACTCTGCTCTGGACAGGCAGAGAAACGGACAAAGTACAAGCAAAGTTGAATATAAAGTGCTCGCTTCGCTCGCACAATAATTTATATTCATGGCATAATATTTTTTTTTCAGAAAATTGACCTCACCTTTCGATCTGCACAAAACATTGGTCGACATCCTCAATCTGACTTCAAATTACATTGTGCCACATTTCGAATCCTCGACTGGACAAAAATTTCCCAAAATGTTTGGTCATAGCCTAATTTCCCATAGTATTACAAATTCCAGGAAATGTTCAGATGCTGGAATTCAAGATGTATTTTGTGCTTGTTCTCCACCTCATAGTGATAAAATGAATTTTACAAGTGCAGCCCAAAAAGCTTTGGAAAAAATCAACTCATTTTTGCCAACAAAAATCTGCTCCAAATTGGAACTTGAATCAATTGTAGCTGGAACTATTTTGAAAAATTTTGAAGAAGCGGAGTATGAACAGTTTGTTGTGAGTTTTTTTGCAAAACCTGGGCATTTTCAGTATGAAGCTCTTTTAAGGTATTACCCACCACCCTCATCATCATCATCGAGAGTTGGAAAAGGAAATTATGAATTAAAATCTCAAGTTTTGAGAACCAATAAGATGTCAGGGAATTTCACATGTGTTAACGATGCTGTTCTAGAATTATATTGTTTCTGTTTGTAAATATAAATTTGGGAGATTTTTTTTAGGATTATTTGAAAGATTTGAAAATAAATTACATTTCAGAATTTTTAGAATGAATTAAATTTGAATTTTGAAGAAAATAGACTGAATCTATAATCTATAACTATGTATTATCAATGCAATGATTAATTTATCATATCTGTTCTGTAGGGTACTCAAAGTAGCAGGATTTTTATCAGTAGCAGTAGGGTACTTAAAGTCTTTAAGGCATACTCGTTGTACTCTTTTTCATAATTAATTTAGAAACTGAGGTAGAGTCACATTCTATGTAGATTTACATAATTAACATTTCTAATCATCATTTGAGTTAAATTAATCAAATCCCTTCTGCATTCTGCGTAAACCGTAATTACTGAAGAAGGGTTTAACATGGGCTCTTATGGGAAAATGACTTTTTTGAGGTCAATAGTTCATGGTCAACGAGATGGATTTCGATCTGGGCAAAATTATCATAGATGGTTGAAAGGTTTTCCTTCAAGAATTCAACAATAACAAAAAACGATATCTTGACACTTTCTGCCTAAACGAAGGTCAATTCTACCCAGTTTTGACTTAAAGCCTTTCATAAAAAACCTGGATTAAATTCTGACCTGGAATATTTTTATTTTCCAACCTGGAAAATCCGCATTTATACCTTGATACCTATATACCTTGAGAATTCGTAAACTAGCCTTGAGTTTTATAATAGTATCCATAATATAATAGTAAATAGCTACTATACGGAAACGGAATGTTACTCTTAGGCGCCGTACATTAAGGATCTCCTTGGTTTGGGGGGAGGTCAAGAGATAAGGACACTTTCTGACATGGGGGTAGGGGGGTCAAAAGGAATTAGGATGTCCTTATAAAATATTAATAATCAATGTAGGTAATTGTAAAAAAACAAATATTACAAAAATAATTGGGTCTCAGTTTTTGCCACTTCCAGTTATGTTTTTAAAATCATCAACTTTTTATTTTGGCACTGAACCTAATGATAATAATGAACACTTTCTGTGATCTTCAGACAAGATTACCTTTCAAGAATATAATGACCAATGATATTGATTTGCCATTTAACTATTTTTGCCCTTCACTACAAACAACTCATTTGAAATTTGTCAAAGGACATTTGAATATTACAATTTACAAAATTTACTTTCCCTTAAAACTAGCTGCAAAAAACCATCAAAAAGTTTTTCATAAAATTAAAAAAACAAGTAAAGATAATTTAATTGAAAATGTTGTTCAAAATTTTGATATTGATTTTGTTAATAATTCTGATATGGGAATTTTTGAAAATCTTGAATCTTGGAATAAGTCGCCATTGCATTCGTTGGTTATTGATTTTTTTTCATATTTTAAGGAATCCTAAAACAATCATCCTAATCACTAATCCTTATATCGTATATACTTGCACCTACATACTTAGATAATAATAATTAGGTATAGGTATATTGCATTTATAGGCTTAAAATCTAGGATATAAGAGTATAAGAGCTTAAAATATACTTTTAAGGACGTCATATAGGGGGGTAGGGGTAATGAAATAAGGACAAAGGGGAGGGGAGGGGGTAAAAAAGGTCAAAAATATAAGGAGATCCTTAATGTACAGCGCCTTACTACGGAGTACCTATATAATATTGTGCGAAGAATAGACCATCCGCATTAATAACAAAATTTTTATTTATAAATAACTTTAAAATTGTAATTAGGTATTTAGTAGTTAAGCTATTAAATTTAAAAATATTCCATTTACCTACAAGTTAAATAAAAAGTATAATAATAAATCTGTGAAATCATATTCAAGAAAGAAACTATGTATATGCAGAAAACAAATAATTTCTTTTTGTTTTTAAGTAATTTGGGTAAAGCAAGGCATTATTCAATTTAACTAACAATAAGCTTGTAGTCGTGGATTACATATTGATTATTGATTTACGCGAACACAAATATTTACCGAATTCAATAAAAATTTAATATAGCATAAC
The DNA here is from genome assembly GCA_034699045.1 of Nanhermannia cf. coronata Gr-Ori-00579. NCBI lineage: Eukaryota > Metazoa > Arthropoda > Arachnida > Sarcoptiformes > Nanhermanniidae > Nanhermannia > Nanhermannia cf. coronata Gr-Ori-00579. The sequence goes on along the minus strand of JAQIXA010001441.1, from coordinate 20,877 downwards.
AAAATTCTTTTGAGATTAGTAACGCATATTTTACAACTTTCTAATGACAATCTGTTATTTTATTAATTACCATTATGTAAACAAAACGTAGTAGAAGTAGAGAGTAGGTAAATACAAACATTAAAAAAATAATTTTATGCCAAATTTTTTTCTAATCTGTATTTCTTACAAATTGTAATTGTTTAATTTTACTTAATATTCGTAAATATTTTATTCATACTGGTTTAAACTGGTTTAAACTTAAATTGATCAAGTTGTGCTGAGCGTGTATAGTAAGGCAAAAGCAAATTAATCGAAATGATATCTATGATTTTGGATATAGTATAAGTATAGATACTTTAAATCTGAACTTGAGAGATAAATTGAAATAAAAGAAACTGCTTATCTCGACGTTACCTAGTATTTTGTATGCTAATTGTATGCTAATTGCTAGATAAATAAGTATGTATTTAAAAAATCCTACATTTTAAAGTTTATAGGAAGTACATTATACCTAAGTATATACGATACTATCGTATATATCGTTTATATTTAGCTATCGTAACGATAGCTAAAAAATCAAATTTATCGATCATTGAGCTTCAAATGTCCTGTCGAACACAAGAATCATACAGAATACAGATACAGATAAATATAGATACAACGAGCTATGCGATCAATAATAACTGTCGGACTTTTGTTTCCTGCTCAAAATTTTGGCAAAAACAAAACCGATTCGATTACTTTTATGGTTGATGATTGATGAGTGAATTAATCAAGCATTCTGTTATTTACCTTACCTAACATATAGGTAATTAGCTTATGATTATGAATCATGTCTTATTCTTATAAAGTATTAGTCAATACTCAATACATGAACATGTCAGCTAAAAATATCAATTAAATCAATACATTATAAATTACAGAAGCCTTGTTCATTTTCCTACCCATTGTTTTGTAATTAAAAAATTAGAAAACCTTTCATTATTCTCTAAAAACTTTTTAATTAACCCTCTAATTAACCACCTACCTATTGCATATAAAAACATCTTCAGGTCTAATTACTAAATTACACAATTATTGAGCCATTTCATTTTTTAAATTTTTTAAAACAAATTAATACTATTTCTTTTCTCTTTCGCTCAACTTTGACCCATTTTTTGTCTAATAAGTATACTTATTACAATATAATTAATGCATTTAATCTCCCCAAAATCTTGATTCATTCATTTGAAAATGAAAAAAAAAATGGTTTTTACAATACGACTTATATACGAGCACCCTACCTACCTTTATTGTATCTTCTAACTAAAGAGTACGAGTATCTGTACTCTGTACTCAGGAGTACTGAAGTATACAGTAAGTATCTACTTGCTGTACTGTATATGGCATTCAAAGTTGAGATTTGAGACTTGAGAGATAATTTGAACCTTTTAATCATTCTTTCGATTCATTTTTTTTGTTTCATATTTTATACTCCAACTCATCCTTTCATTTAATATAGGTACTAAATCGCAATATACTGGTAGATAGGTAAATTATATTTAATTATTTTGGAAACTTTATAATTTTATGTGTAATTTACTATCATCAAAAATATCTCAATTGAGTTGATCTAAGAGTCAAGCTGCGATAATTTTTTCTTTCTCAAGCTCGAAAGAAATTTTAAAATCATTTCATACCTATTTCATAGTATTTTTTGATTTTTTTAATTAATGGGGGTAATTTTTTGTCTGAAAGAAAGTAGTGAAATTACAAATCCTAGTAAATAACTTGATAATTTAGTTTACTAAATAATTAAGCTTATTTATTATACATTTTGATGTGAACTGTATGACACTTGTACAGATAGATGCATGTAGATACTACATTACAGTAGTAAATAAGCAGGTAGGTACTTAACATTAGTACTTAGGTATGATAAGTGGTCGAGATCTTAAAAATTTGAATAAATTGTGTGTGAGGTGGCTGGTTAAATAGGCGTTACAATTGAAATGAAAATGCAATTACTTTATGAATCTTTATTAGTTTTCAAGATATATAATTTAAACGAGCTTTTAGAGAATGTGATATGTTTAACATACTCATACACCTAGTTAATTAGGTACCTATTTATTTATTTTATACCTTTAATGTTAAGTAAATCCTTAAAATTCGTAAAAGTTTTGGGCTCGTTTGTGCTTACTCATGAAATAAAACCGTGAGAAATACTTTTTATTTTCATATTTTGCATTGCATACCTTACCTAACTACTATACCTATCTACATAAACATACATTTAAACTTAAGACTTATTACATTACTAACTACAAAATTCCTAATGCCTAGGCAGGAATAGATTTGTATTGAGTATTGATACCCTAAGTATATGATATATGTAATGTATAAAATCATAGAAATATCGGCAGACATATCCATAATGGAAATGACCTAATACGAGTACATATAAGCAAATAATATGAAATATCAGATATAAAAGTCAAAATTTATTATCTTTATTTTAGGTAATAGTAAATTGTCTATTTGATTGATATTAAAAAATAAAATTCAAAGAAATGTAATTCTACAAAATGAAATTAGAGTCTACTTTTTGTATGATGTAAGGCTTAGACTGGAATTGTGATTTCGATTTCAATTTTAATTGGATCGATTCTAAACAATATATTTATGTTTAAGAAAAAAGATTTTTGTACAAAGAAAAGCAATAAAAGTTAAAGTTAGGCCAAATCTGGCAAGATATTTTCTCAATTTTGGCGATTTTTTAACTAAATCATTAGCTACATACCTATGTTGTGTACTGTGTACCTATATTTAACCATAGTGCTATGCCAGCCATGTAAGGTAGTACCATAGTAGTAGGTAGATGCATATACTATCTGTAGTACCTACATTTATTTTTGTACTACATCATTGAAATTTTTACTGAAAAATCATATTTAGTCGACCTATAAAGATCTTTGAATACGAGTATCTAGCTACACAATACTTAACAATTTTCAACCCTTGTAAAATTCTAACATTTATTCTTATTTGACCCGAGATTTGATAAAAAAAATCCCAAAATCTTAAACTATTTTCATTTATCTTTAGAAAATAACCCTTTTTGTAACGAGATTTCAAGATTTCGTTAAAATATTCTTGATTTATACTGATATTGGGGGGTCTGATGGGTCAAAGTAAAACTTTCAAGTTTTTGAGATTAAAAAATTGAATTGAATTGAAATTGGGCCAAAAAATCAGGAAGATTTGACAATCGAGTTGACAGTGACAGAGAGCTATTAATAAAAGAGCAATTTCTTATTCGATAAACTTTCAAAATAAAACAGTGTCAGTTTTACAAAATTTAAAAAGGATTCTTTTCCTAATCACATAAAAAAAGGAAATTAGACTCGCCGTTAGTCATTTAGAATTATTACTCCGTATGTACCTACTGATAACACTATGAAGTAAACTTTAAAAACACGAAATCGTACAATCTGTTACAAAAAAAAGCAAAGTGACATTTAAGCTCTTTGGCTGCAGTAAGATTGATACTTAAATGTTAAAGTTAAAAGTGTAGAATAATGTATAATGTATAGGTAAAGTTAATTCAAAATTTCAATATATTTCATGTATTTTCACCTGTCAATTCGATCTTTGGCTTTCTACAATAAAATATTTGTTCTCTTTAATAATAGGCTTAGAATTTGTAGTATTACTATTCAGTGCTAAACAGACACTTAAAATTGAAATTGATTAAGGTATCATCAAACTGAGCTGTGTGTAATTTTAAATTTACAGCTAATTTAATTTAAATCATCTGATAATCAGCTTTACACAATCAGAATCTGTAAAAATAAAAATGATTTTTAGTAAGTATCATATCAGGTGTGGTTTAATGTTTAATTTGAGCTCGTTTCATTTTTTTCTATTTTTTTATAAAGAGCTCTATGTATGTAGTATGTAGTAGGGTAGGTACTTTAGAATTCAAATAAATTACGAAAAAGCTAAAAATTCAATAAATTTTCCAAAAAAGTTTCAGAAAATGTAAAATAAAACTTATTCGTATAAGTAGGGTAGGTATAAACTATAAACCTATCAATTTATCTAGATTATTCAGGCTTATTTTCAAATTTTTGAAAAAAGCTCTAATTTTAATTTTAATTACAAATTATAATAATCTGTATCCTAAAACACAAGTTAAGATGGTCATAATCATAATATCATACACCTACTATTTTTACAAAATAATGATAATAATAGGCAAATTATGATAAGATAGGATCAAGCTAAAATCTAAATATACCTATTTAAAAATCTAAATCAGCCAGTCCAGACCCGGTAGTTGATCAAGTCCAAGTCCAAGTCATCAAATTTTTAAATTTTGATGCTTATAATGCATTTGAGCTTTCGTTTAAGCTATAACTGAATAACTGAATTTTAATTTGATTTGCAAGTCCTAAATTTTTTCTCAACTAAATCATACCATAAAAATGAAATAAATTTTTTTTACTAATAAAGTTATACCTTTTTGAACACCAAGTCAAATCGAACATAAGCTAAAATATCAGTGCCTATCGAATCTTGTGTACCTGCATAGATATATACGTAGGACTTACTATCGTATTATGTATATAGATATTATAATCTTATTGTAGAAAGTAAATGCTATCAACTATCTCAGTGCATTTGGCATTAACTAACCTGCCTACGAGTACAGAATAGGCAGAGTATTTAACTTTAAATACAGTTTACTTTTTAATTGTAATCATAAATCTCATATTGTACACCATACATACTAGTATTACAAGAATAGTGGTAAAGTGAGTAGTAAATTGTTCAACAGTATCAAGTATCCGTTGAGGTATCAAAATGACCTTTCAACTACCATACCATCAAAAGTATAAACCATTAGGTATTATTTTACATCTACTCAGACAAACTATAGTACCTATCTACCTACTGTAGTAGTAAATGTATTTTTACAAGTAATAATAAGTACCTTAGCCAGTATTATCTTACCCATATCCTTCAAGTTCTGATGCTCAGAAAGCCACAGAGAACAAAAAGAAGTAAAAATCTCCACTTTTTACCTACACATATTGTATTGTATCGTTAGTTTGAGCCTAGTCTCGAAAGCCTCAAGACTTATCATCACATATCACTATCATTGGCCCATCTCATCATTATTATTTTATTTTTCAATTGAATTACATATCTTACACCTACCACTTGTAATAATACTGTACTCTAATATCTACAAATTCTATTCTTCAGCCAGATCGCCTGAAATCTCGTAAGATTTTTTTTTCATTTTTTTCAAATCTTGTACTTGTACATAAATACACATAGGTATTAGGTATGTAGATAAGATGCATATCATTTTATATAACGAACGGTCAAGCTACCTTAATTACTTGGATTTTTATTTTTATTATTTCTCTAACACTCAAATCTTTTATACATAGACTTTACCTAAGGTACAATGTACAGTACACATACATAGTAAGTAGTCATTTTCCATCTTTCATTCATTAAAAAGCTTTTCATTTTCTAATCAATCTCACATACAAATGGTGAACTTTTTGTCTATTTGTTTATTGTTTTTACAATTGAATTAAATCTCTTTTTCAATGGCATTTATATCTAAGATACAGTAGTATATATTATGTAGGAATTTGAGAATTTACTTTTTAGAACAAGATTATCTCAGTATTAATTGTACTTTGATTGAATTAAGAACTAGGTATAGGATCCCCCGTCGACTTATTCAAATATAATTTCGAAATACTGAGAAATGTGAGACAAAAGTTTTATTTTAGAGTTGAATTGTGTCTTTACCATATATAAGTTCAGATTGTAAATACTTGTTAAAAATATTCAAAAAAGTAGTTTTTATGCAACTTATAACTACTTACAAGTAGCAAAGTAGTCGATTTCAAATTTTGTTAAGATTTTGTAAAGTTAAAAGTGAAAATTTGCACTCAAAAGAATTAAAAAATTTTGTATTTGAAAAACCAAAACAAATAAATGAGAAAGTGTCACTTAAATAAAGTGTCTATAATTCTAATAGTAAGTACTTAAAAGGAAATAGATACCACTTACTGATATGAACAGCCGAATCTCCTTTTATTTGATCAAAAAGTGCAGTTTTTGTGTGTAAATTGCACATTGGCAGATTATACAAGCATTTTTTTTAACGTTAAGAATATAACAAAAGACTATCTATCTAATATATACACTCATAGACACGTTTGCAATTCTTGCAAGTTATAAGTAGGTATTTATTTTTATCAAGTGTTTTCTACGAAATTCATTTACCCAAATAACTTGAAGAAAAAAAAATAGAAATTGAGAATCAAATTAATCGAGTCACTGAACATATTTTATTTATTATATTATTTTAATAATTAAGCCTAGAAAAAGGATACTTTTGAGAACTTTTTTTTCTAAAATCATCATAAATTTTTAAATAAACTAGTGAACTACAGTACTGACTCTGAGATATGAAAAGGAATCAAAATTAACGATTAATTAACTGTTTTTTGAAAGATTTGGAAAAAAATCGAAAAGTGCCTACAGATTCAAGTTTTACATCGAATTCAAAATTCAAACTCATATGCTGAATCTGAAGTTAAAGAAATCACCTCATGTGGAACCATAATTGACTTTTTTGATAAATATAACCTATACTTATATACTCATAGTAAAGGTAATATTATCTTAAATAAGAACAATGAACTTGGTTTTAAAAGTTTATAAATATCTCTAAAAAAAAGATAAATGATCATTTATGTATGATTTTTTTAAATGAAAAATCGACGACCCTGAACTAAGCTTCTGAACCATTACCATTACACATTTTACAATCGTAAAGAATTGAATTTTTTTCAATTATTTTCTACACACTTACAGTATCTTTGAGTAATCAAGTAAGATTTTAAATACTTAGCTTAGCTATCTATATCTACTCATAATACATATAACAATACTTAATACTTCAATTTCAATACTTCATATCCGGATATACCATGGATAAAATTACAAACCTTGCCCAAAAACAATAAATAAATAATTAAAAATCAAACTTGGAACTAGCACCTGTAACTCTGTATGTAGTTAAATATTTCCGGTGTGATTAATAATATCAGGAGGTTAGGAATTAAAATTTAAAATTTAGTTAATTTTTGCAAGTTCCGGAGCTTGTGCATCATACCTCGTGTTCTTGTATAATTTTCAATTGATATTTTGTTCTATTATTTTTTTAAAGTATTTGTCAATACATTGACAAATGGATATAAAATTGGGAAAAATATTTCAAAGGAAATCAGCCAAATCCAAATCTAAAGATAAGTCTAAGGAGAAAAAAATGGCTTCTACTCGGCCAGTTTTGCTCAGTTTCAATTTCCGAGATGATAATAAGGTACTTATTGAAATAAAAAAATCGTAATTTCCAACACTTTTTTACACAAAAAATAAGAGTCTCAAGTACCCTACTAGTACTAGTATTATATGGTTCATTTCACTTTTATTTTCCAATTATAGTTATTATTACACAAGCCATTTAGAAAATGTAAAAAAAAATCTCAAATATCAATTTCCTTTCTCACCTCTGCCATTTCCAATACAGATACAAGATACAAGATACAAAATACACTTATTATTACTTGGTTTTGGTTTAAATTTTTTTTCTAAATTCACTTTCAATCTGGGAAAAATTTTATATTTCCTTATGCCTTGCACAAATTCTGCATAGACACTTTACCTGCAAAAAAATCATCTAATTTAAATTTATGACCATAATCATAATCATCATATATCGTGGTAGACCTCAAATGTACGTACTGGTAGTTAAAAAAAAGTTTCAAAAAACAGACTTTACTTTGGGATATGAATATAAATATGATGGATCATATCATTGTTCTGAGAATGTAAATCAATAAATATTTCTCTCATTTTTTGAAGAAAAACAAACCTCATTTATGTCTATCCTCTATGTCATGTAAATGACATTTAAACCTCCCTTCTTCCACGTTCTCACGTTTAATAAACAAATAAATCATCAATAAAATACTTTCTACCCTCAATAAAATGAATATAATACCTAGTAGAATTTTTGCTTTTTGTTGACTGATAGGTGAATAGGATTTAGAAAACCGCAAACTCATATTTCTTGTAAATTTTTTGAGCTCTTGTTGAAAATGAGTAAATATGAGATATTATGCTTGTCCGTCCATATAGTCCAAATTTTTGTCAAAATAAAGTCTTGAAATGTACCTAATCATCACCTAACAAGGGTTTTTGTCTTAAAATACTCTATACTGCTTATAATAAGAAATTGAAGATCTTATAAGGGGATCACAATTGGCTATTATCTACAATATTCTGTATTTGTACTTGTACTTATTACCTAGTTCAAAGCTCAAAAATGGAAAATAGAGGAAATACAAAATGTTAGTATGTATCTGTATTTGGTAAAAATTTGAGAAATGCTTGAAAATGATTTTCCTTATACCTATCTACTACAAAATAAGCTGATCACTGATCATTAAAATTTGTCTTTTATTAAAATTTTTTCAATTTTTTCGATAAAATATTTTGATAGAAAAACACAAGCTAATGAATAATGATAGAAAAATAAGTTTTGACAAATGTGAATATATTGATAGATTAATATAAATTGCCTGCAAGTGTTTTTACTTGGACATTTTAAAGCTCTGCTGATATTTTGTAATAGGTACAAGCATCCTATCCTTATCTTTTGTGATTAGAATTTAACTTTTTAAAATCTATTGATCATCAAAATCATCAAAATTAAGCTGATGCAAAAATTCTCAAGATTTTTGCATCAGAAATTGTATCTAAAGTACCCTACTGATATTTGAGATTTTATTTCTTTAGATATCGACGGCTTTCGTACTGATCTAAACTTTTTTTACACATTTTTTTTATCATTTCAATCAAACTTGGTGCATTCGAATTTGTCGAAATATGTAGGTTTTTTGTATGCTAATTTGAATGAATTGAAAACTGAAAAAAAATGTAAATAATAAAAGTGTGTCTAGGCTTATTGTGATTTATCAAATAAAATCCACCCCTTTTATCATTCAGTTGGTGCTACCAGAATTTTTATTATTGAATCGAACGAACACAAAGACTTTCTCTTGTCTTGCAATTAAAATTAAATTAATGCCTCTCAGCTAATTAGCTAATTACCTACTAGCACTAGTACTGCTGCTTATTATGTCTTACTTAAATAGTTATAATATATTATTGGAATAATACTCAAATGAAAGGAAAAGTTAAAAGTATTAAGAAAAGTCATTGTCATTTCTGTTCCTCACAGGAAGAACAAAAGGATCAGCAGGAGCAGCAGTCAGTTCCTAGGTCATTTGACCTACACACAAACACCATTATAAAAATAAATCCATTGAACCAGTCGACAGGTTCCCCCTTGAATCCATCGACTGTCCATAAGAAAAAAGGTCAAATATTCTCTTATTTTGAGTCACTTTTGGCCGAGCCAATTTATGAAGAAATTCCAGACTCTGTAAATGCCAGTAGTTTCCAACAGTCTGAAGAATTATATCCATCCTCTGGAGATTTTCGAAACGATTTGCTAATGTCTACCAGTGATTGTGAGAATTTTTACGAAAATTTGCCATTCTCAAGTAATCAAGTACTTGGTCCTGGTACTAAGGACAAATTTCAACCATCAAATAGCACAAGTATTCGACGTAAATCGGCTTTTGCTCCAGTTTTTTCGTCAACTACACTCAGATCTACTAGTACTACAACAACAAGTAGTGATTTATTTCTAAATCCGAATTCAAACTACAGGCAACTTGTAAGTAGAACTAGTTGCGAGCTGGACAAACTTTTCGGAGTAAAAATTCTCGAACAGCAGAAACTTGTCGAGGAAATCAAATTAATTGATGAGAAAATGATCATTCAAAATCAAAATGATGAAGTTGGCTTGCAAAATTATCAATTTGTTGATTGTGAGAATAATTCTTTGCAATTACAAAGTCCGAAAATCATTGAGGAAATAATTGTTCAGAATCCAACAGTTGAGTCCAATTTTGGAGGTCAAAATGGCAGTTTTGATTCAATCAATTCATTTGATGAAGAAATTGAGGATTTGGAAGTGAAGCCTTCGGTTGAGGACGAGAAGGTGAGAAGAGAGCTGATCAAGGAACAAAGGGTCAAATGCAAATTGGTCACTAATTGGATTAAAGGTAATGACAAAAAAGTTATACCTCATAAAATTTCATTAGATTGAATTCGAATTTTAATTTTTACACCTGTCATAAACATAAAGTAGGTGGGCACAAAAATAAAAATAGCTTTTTACTTCCTATAAAATTCCAAATCGGCATCTTTTTAAAGACTTTTTATTAACTATACAGCTACTTAAGCTATAAAATAAATTTAAGTAGAATACCTACTTAAATTAGATATAAAATTTTTAAGTATCTTGTCAATTAAAATGTTCAAGTACCCATATTTCTAGTACTACTGAATTTATAGTGTAATGTGTAGTATTAGAGTTCCTTAAATGCTCATTTCCTTTAAAAGTATCAGTAATATCATTTCAAACATACCATACAGGGTTGCTACAAGTTCATATTTTACTAGTTTTATATCGATCTGAAGATTTTAATCTTAAATAAATCTCGTATAGACATATTTCAAGAAATTTTGAGTCTTTTCAAATAGATAAATTATGCTTTATATGAACAGTAAATACTTAAAAAAGAAAAAAAATCTCAAAATTTTCTAAAATTTTAGATTCTCAAATGAGAAAATGCCAAGTATGACAACACTGTTATGTATGATAATACAAGTACAAAGAAATCTTTAGAAAAAATAATAAGATTTAATTTAACATTTTTTTGAGATTTAATGTTATGTTGACGTGTGTCTGATAAATGTGATGCCGTTAAAAAAGTTAAATTAAAGTAAATACGAGATAATTCTAGAAATCATGGGGATAACCGGAAACCGTTAGAAGAACATAAGAGATTCATATGTGTGTGTAATCTTTATGATTTTTTTGTGATATTATTTACTCATATATCATGAACATGAGATTTTTGAGGTATTTGGCAATGTTCTGTTCATATCTTATGATTAAGTATGTTCTCTACTCTTTACCCTAACTCAATTAAATGTCTTTACAATAAGTAAATTGGCTTACATCAACCCATTATACATTAGTCAAGGAATTGTACTCGTACTCGTACTCGTATATGTCAATGTTTTTTTACAAGAGTTTTTATATATTCATAATTTACCCATATGACAGTCACACACACACACAAAATGACAAACGCAAATTACTTTAAACTAGGTAAAGTTCAGTTCAGTGGCAAAAAATAAAATTTGAAGCAATTTGTTGTTCATAATTTAATTTTCTAAAATTTTTGCAAAGAGATATCAAAATTATTAACAAATGAAGTTGTATAAGGTATATACAAATTATATCTCGATTACCAACATTTTTAATGAATAACTTAATAATTTTCATAATCTTGTAAAAATAAAATTTTTATTAAAAGAGCAATTTTGAGTGCAAAAGTAGATGAAATATGAGTGTTCTCAATTTTGATCGATGTAAGAATTGGCAAAATATCAAGAAATTTTGAAAATTCTTAAACTACCACAAGTATATGATGTTATCTACCCCAATCTTTTTATTTAAAAATAAATGGAATAAGTCCAGTTACAATTTTAATCGAAAACAAATCTCACTTATTTATATTTTTAGGATAAGATTGTGATTACACATTATTGTTACTACACATTTCAATAGGCAATATATTTTCAAAATTTCGAAAAACACTATAGGTAGGTAGGTAATTTATATTGTAATACAGGTTAACAGACAGCAAATGACCTTTAAAATAATAATTGATGAGAATTCTTCCAAATTTTATAAATTTCTCACAATTTTTGGAGGATTTTCGAGCTTTTAGGACTGTAAAAGAGTATTTTGCCTTTGACATAAACTTTTCTCTGGCTATTCATTTTGGTCAAAGTGGTCAAGTCTTTGAGATCAAATATTTAGAAATTTTTACTAGAATTTATTCACACGAGATTATAAATTACCCATCGAGATCAGCGACAGACCCAGAGCTTGCTTTTTAGACTTATATAGGACAAGTTTTTCAAAAAAAAAAATCTTTGAGAATTTCTTTTCTAATCTACAAACTATGTATTTGAAAACATCTTGCATCTTGACAATGCAATAAAATGATTCTGTCCAAAAGTGACAGCTCGGTTTTTCTCTCAAAAAAATTTAAAACTAATTTGCACAAATGGAAAACCACAGTAAACCACAGATAATGAAATATGTGTATATTAAATAGTTATAGATGACTATATGTATAGGACTATTAGGGTACCTTAGCTTTAGAACAATGTTAAGTAGATGCAAATAGTTAGTTGACAAAAAATAAATGAATTTTATTTTGTTTAATTAAATCGAATATATTTATTTACCTTTGGGCTTTTTAAGGAGATTTCCTCTATGATTTTGAAAAAAATGATTTTGGACCCAAAACCTTATTTTTTCTTGCGGTGAAAGAGTTTTATTTATATTTTTGTGGGTTTCATACTTATCTTTTAAGTACTATGTGTACCTATATATATTGGTATATATCTGTAGTAAGTATGTACGAGTGTTATAGGTAGGTTAATATTCAATGTAAAAAGTCACATTTTGATGATCACTTGATGAGTTTTAATTTGGAAAATACTGTAGTATTTACTGTAGTATTTTTTTCATATACCCATATACACCTAATGCAATACAATGTAGCTCATGTCTGTCATTTTTAGGGAAATTACTTTGCTTTTTGGTCTACATTTTTTCAAATCTAAATTTCTCAAAAGATACATACTGGGTTTAAAGTATCTACTAGTACTGATATAAACAATTGCCTAAAAAAAAATTTGATTTGATTTTTCTATCAAATTGATTATCCTCTTGATTTCGTGGGTGTAATTGAATAACTCAAATTGTACTTATGAGTTTTGTATTCAATTTATAATGACTGTAATTCACAAAATGGACATAAATTGTAAGCAATTGAAACACAATATCTCATAAATACCTATGGCATGAGGAACGTGGCCCATATTGTACAGAACATTGTACATGATAATAATAATAGTTATTTTACTATCATTATCATTATATTGGTATAAAGTCTATCTAGTCGTAGATTGGTACTCATCTAAAAAGGAGAAGTTGAAAGACCGGTTTAACTATTTTTATTTCTCAAACAAAATTTTATTTCTAGAAAATGTCTATATATCTCATGATCATACACCATATACCATACAAAAACAAGTGATAATACGATAATAAATTTATTTATAACTAGCCTACCTACTTGCCTTGACTTTTAAAATTTTGTTGACCTAATTATATCTAGTATAATAATTACAGACAATTTAAAGGGCTTAATTAAATCCTATTTATGTTTTTTCTTATTCTATTTTCGTGTCATACTTTGAAAAGATTGATAAATTTAAATATCTATCAACTATCTGGTTAGTAAAACTAATACGAGTTTATAAATAGTACCTAGTAGGCATTAGATATACAGAATTTTTTTAAAAAGCAAAATTATTTTTAAAAAGGGACAAATAAACCTAATTGTAATAAGAAAAAAATAGGCTTTAGGCTAAATCTGAAGCCTGAAACCTGAAATTCTCAGATTTCAACTTGAAGTCACAAATTTTGATCAAAATTATCAAAAATATTTGAAAAAACCTGAGTATTACGATTCATTGGGGATTTTTTTGATAAAATTCTTTGAAAATTTCGATGAATTTTTTTATCCTATATTTACTATATCTTACTAATATCCCCTTTAAAACTAACAATTTTAAAATCATTCTACATAGTACAAATACTTTGTAGATATGAAATACTTTAATATTACCATTTATAATTGTGCCTACTTTACAACAATAGTGATTTACTCAAATAATTATCTGTAAAAATTGATTTAATCTAGACTTAAATTATGTAAATATCAATATCAATGCCCTTCTAAAATCTCATTGAATATCAACCTGATATCTGCTGTAGGTATGAACACCTTGCCTAGTACCTCCCATAGTTTTATTACTACTAGTACAGTACTTATTACTATTTTTATATACAAATATCTGTTGCTAATTTAATTACAGTTTTTATTTCAATTCTGAATGGAGATTCAAAATCTCAATTACTACTATTAAGTACATACAAGTACACTACATATTTAGATAAAATAACTTACCCAAATTGTAGGTACAAGAAATTAAAATATAATTTATCAAAGTATCTAGTAAGTATACTATATATAGATTACAGAACTATACTAGTAGTAGTTCTGTATAGTATAGTACTTACAAGCAAGGGTGTAAATTACAAGTCAAGTAGAAGTAGAATAACCTCGAATTAAACAGTCAGATATATTAATTAGCCCATACATATACATAAATAAATAAAATAAATAGATTAAGATTTATGGCGTAAATGACGCCCTTCGTGCATAAAAAATATCAAAAAAAACTAATTCCCCTTGATTCAATACATTATACTGATACATAGGTAGGTATAGCTAGTTAGAATAAAAAAAATCATTACCACAAAAATATTTATAAAGCAATGTAAAGGGGAAAGAACAACAGTTAAGTTGTCCATCAAAAAATGTGTGATATGAAATGATAATGAGGATATTTATGATGATATTACCCTTTATTATCATAACAGTGATAACGATAGCAAACCAAAAATTTCATACAATCTGACAAATTATATTTAAATTGCTCATATTAAACGACCAATATTTTTGCAAAAAAAAAATTGCAAATAAATATGTAAATAGAGTGAATACGATAATAATATAGTATTTAACAGCTTATAAAGTCATTTTACTATTAATGTAGTGTAGTAATACTACTAGTTATAAAGTTAAATGAAACAAGCACTTATAAGTTATAAAGTGCTTGTTAAAAGAACCTAACCAGACCAGAAAACTGTAATATTTAATATGACTTTAATAAAATGATTAATCTTCATTCAAATTCAAAATATAGGTTTTAAAAATGCATATCATTCCATGAAATTTCAACAATTGTCTACAATCAAAATCCATATGTATAGTATAATAGGTTTCTATACTTGCAATCTGACTAGGTTAGAACAGAACTTTTGAAATATTTACACTTTTAACATTTTTCAAAACTATTTTATTCATAAACCTTTGCAAAATTTTTGGTCAAAAACTAATAAATAACTCATGAAATTCAAAAATTATACTTTTTTCTTGTCTTGTCGTCTGATTGTTTGTTTTTTTGAGACAAAATGAAACATCTTATTACTGTAATCGACATTTAACCATACATAATAACAGTAAGAGAATACATTAATTATATTTCTTAAACCTCCATTTATCATGTTTGTGTAATGCATCAATTCATTTGTTTATACTCGTAATAATATATGCTCAAAAGGGTTTTTCAAGAAAAAAATCAACAACAAATTATGTTATAAACCACATTCAGATTCAGATACCTAAATGAGTATTAAAAATAGTAAAAATATCTAGTAATTGAAGTATTTAAGAATGAGAATGTATAAGAATGAGATGAATATACCAATGTATTATTTACAGATAGTACTAATTGTATGTAGGTAGTTAAATGTCTCAATTTAAAAGACAGGAAGCTTGAATACTAGAATACCTTACCATTTCTCGATATTTTCTATTTTTATCATTATATTTGTCTATCAGAGAGACAGAGGTAATGAAAATGCGTAGGCTCGATATCCCAAAAAAGTAATTATATTTGCATTACAATTACTTACCAAGTTTTTATCTACAAATTCAAGTGTTTCGAAAGTAATAATAATACTAACTACATATAGGTATGTACAAGATACTCGTGTACTATCGTACTATAGGTAAGGTATCTATAAATGGTTTAAATGAGTACCTAAATCACTTCAAATTCAAATAAATATATCTCAACAAAAGTATAAATGTAGTTAAGTAGGTGAAACGGTATTTAAATTATGACTTTTTCGAGTATACCTACCCAATACTAATAGTACGAGTATGGTATGGTATGGTAGTGCTATTTGTAAGACTATTATTTGACTTATATTTCAAGTAGAGAAAAAATACACGAGTACCTATATTTCATATAAAATGAATTGTAAATTGTAAAGATAGGTAAGTATCTTAAGAATTGTAAAAAATAACTTTTGGTATGGTAGATATACATACTACTATGTAAAGTAATGGTATACTTGTAGAGCTTATGGAGCTTTGCTTTGGGAATTTTATTTATTTTTTAAAGAAAAAGTTTTTCTCATTCATATCATTCGAATGGTCTTGCATTGCAGTTTAGTTGACTTGAGAAACTCGACGGGGTAACATTATCCTAGTGTCTGTGCAGTAATTTGTAAATCTCGTCAAAATTAAATAAATTATCAACAAGCTGACATTTCAGATTCAGAGCTCAGATTCAGTCAGTCAGTCAAGAGTGATCTATTTACTTTGAAATTTAATCTAAATTTTTTATATTGCAATCCATTTTTCTCTGTAAATTGTTTATATACTTTATACAATATACCTAATACCTACCTTATATACATACCTACCTTTGTATGTATATAGATAATCATAAGTTAATAAGTATTACCGGTTTTATTTATCGCATACCTACAATATTTGCTCACTTTAAGCCATTATAATTTGCCCATTCTTCACACTTATCTACAAGGTCCTGGTGAATTAATTTGTGAATCCTTTACATACATACCTACTATAGTAGGTACTTATATGAAAAGTTTTTTTGATAATAATATCAGTTTTTGTGATAAGATTATAAATACCAAAGGCAAAAAAGCCATAAATGTACTGTATGATTAAAAAAATTCAATGCCCAGTTCAGATCGTTTGACTAATTGCGCAAATTACTCATCTGTACCTGTACTCGTATGTGTAAGCTATCTGTGAGATTTTAAATAGCCATTTTTTTATACACTTTGACTTTGGCATTAGAAATCAATTAGTAATTTACCTCAATTTAACGAGGTTTGTTAAACATTAAAAATTCATTTAAGTGCATTTTTTTCATACAAAAGTTCAGGTTTACATAAAATAAGGTGATAATAAAATAATTACTATTAGTTGATAGAGATTCGATTGGATTTTCTACACTTCTCTACACACTACACGATCAGTTTAATATTTTACTTTAAAAATGCCAGGTTTGTAATTATTTTCAACTTTTTTTTATCAGATTTTTACTGATATAGTTATTTACATAAGTATAATTATAATTAGTTGCTGCATCTATATTATTACTACCATAAATTGGTCTAGTCTGGTAGTCATTGTTGGGAATTTAGTTAAAATACTACACTAATTATGAGCTAATTTGGATCAAATCTCTGAATCTTTTCCTTGTACTATCGTACATTTCGTGCTCAAGTTTTTAATTGTTGGGTAATTTACTTTATATAATTTGAAGTACGTATATAGGTATAGTTCTACTACTTAATTTACTACTTACTGATATTACAAATATCTGTATTTACAAGCTTTTTTCTATAATGTAAGTAGAGGTTATAATTAACCATATATCTAATAGGTATAAATATAAGTAGTAGAGTAGGTGTATATAAATATTAAAATAATAAGTAGAGCATATCCAAAAGTGTAGATTTTTCAAAAGAAAAATGTAAAACCCACAAAAATACCGTTTAAATATTAGGTACCCTACTCTCGTACGGATACATACATAATATCTATTTGAACGGCTAATAATTTTGATTTTTATCCATTTGTTAATGAAATTCATCAAATACTTTTATAAACCTAAAGTTGATTTAATAAATTTTTATGCTTCATTTTACAGGTGAAGTTATCCTAGACTCGATCCTCGAAAATAAAGCGGCTACAAAGACCTACTGGGAACAGAAAATGAAGGATGCAAAAGAAAACCAGCGGCTAATTACAAATAATTCACCGAAATTGATGAAGAATCATAGCAATAATACAAGCCTGGATACTTCAGGTGGTGGTGGTTCAAATGATGGAAATTGGCAGAATTTTACAACAATTGTATCAAGTCCAAGCCCAACTCCTTTGGTATCAGCGACTTCAACTGCTGCTGCTCTCAAGGTGAAATTTTATTCCAAATATGTATCAGTAATACTATAATATAATATAGTATCTATAAGTACATGCATATAAGTCCCTACTTGTAGTTTATTATGGATTTAAATTTTTAACAATAGGAAATAAATATAATTATAAACCACTAATACAATTCAATATAAAATGAGGAATTTCCTATTCTTAATAGGTACTTAATTATTTTACATAAAAAAAGGGTAAACAAGGTTATACAGTTGTACCTACTGGAATTCCTTCTATTTTTCCCCAGTATTCATACTCTTACCTACAAGTAGGTAAGTACGCTGTAAATTGAATAAGTAATTATTTTCAATGAAATGCTGATTCTTTAAAAAGTCAAAGTATTTGCAAAAATGACATTCCTGAAATATTTATGTTACGATATTTATTTTTAGAAATTTGATTGTTTAAACCTTTTTATTTTCTTGTAAAAGGGATTTTGATAGATAGGAATTTTAAGGTTTTTGAAACTTTCGTTTGACCTAGAGTTCTGAAATTTAAAAAAAATTACATTACCCATAATATATCAGTACTTACTACTGTATACCTTGTAAATGACAGTTCATTTCCGTCAATTTTGACTTTCAAATTTCTCTAGATACTGGTATATAGGTATTCGTACATTATCCATATTATGAGTAATTTTTATAATAAAATTTTAACTTCTAGAAATAGATTTCCCTTTATATCTGATTAGAATTTGTCAGTTGAGTATTTCACATAAAAAAACTCAAGATACGATACAAGTAGATGCTTACCTATATAAGTATGGGTAGTAGTAGTAATTGTATTTTTCAGAACTTTTACTTTCCTATAGGTATTTATTCACTTGTCTTGTTTTGTTCCTTGATTATGAGAATGAGAATTGCTTTATAATACCATACATGATATTCATGTTTATACATATACAGTAGTAGGTAGGTACATATAATGGGCAATGTTATTTGTTTAACAAAAATGTAGATTTGTTATGTATTTAAAACTCGATTTGCTTAAGTAATGTAATATGTGTATAGTACATGGATTTATTTAAATTAAAGTGAAAGTCGTTTTAAACTTGTTTTCAGAAATTTTTTTAAATACACTCGAGTACAATTAATAGAACATGAGTGTACATTACCAGTTTGCTTTTATCTTTAGCCTTTTTTTAGAGATTTATGCAAATCAGTAAATGCATACTCGTAAATACACTGATTTAATGTATTACTAGTAATTAAGAACAAGTATGTATCTGTATAAGTATAATAGCACAAGAGTAGGTGAAATTAAAGTGATCTCAAAGAGGAATTTCAAATAAAGTATTTACAAGAGATTTATTTATATTATTTTAGAAACCTGTCATAGATCAGATAAACAATGAGATTGAAGAATTACACCAGAGAGAATTAGAGCTTCATCATAATGCTCGAAGATATTCAAGTCCAAGTGCTAAAGAGATCATTAAAAGCATGTCTGATGGGGTCCAACATCATGGGAATGGCCATGACTCGGATTTTGATGAACAATCTGTTTCTGATGAATTTGACTCGTTTGAGTTCAATCAGGATGGGTCAAGTAGCCCGGTACCCTCGAGGGAGATTTTGAATTCTGAAGAACTTCTTATTGACACTTCACATGATGATCAGGAACTTGGAGGAAATATCTTGAACTCTTCAGACTCGGCCACATCACCCGATTCAAGGGGTAAGTTATTGAAATTTTTAGAAAATTTTTAAGAAATCTCGAAATTAACTTGTGTTTACAGATTCTGGGGGATTTTCCGCATCTTTTCAAGAAGAACAAGAGCTGTCATTTGATATCGACAATGAAACTCCATCACCAAATAAGAAAGGATTTATGGGAGTGAGAGATGATAATTCAGATACAGAGGAATCAAAAGTTGTGTTTAGGTACTAGTAATAGTTTGTATGAGCTAGTATTTAGTATAGTGATATTTAGTATACCTACAAGTTATCTGTATATCCTACCAACAGAAAGTATGCTAAATATTCTTGATTTTTAATTTTTTAGCATATCTGAAACACCAATTGAAAAGGAAATTCGATTAGCCCGAGAAAGAGAGGAGGAATTTAGACGGGAAAAATTGGTGACTTTGAATCGAACTCCTATGAGCAAAAAAGTAGAAGATGAGAAACCTTCAGCAGAAATTTCACAAGAATCCAGTGGTGATCCAGCTATTGGGAATGAAAAGAAAATGAAATCAATTAGTTCGATAAAAGCAGTTTTCCAAAAATCACTTTCTGGACAAAATCGAAATGATTTAGATCTTCAGTATAAAATGGCGACTGATCGACTCAAAAGGGAAATCGAAGAGGATATGAAACGCGAAGAAGAGTTGAAACGTGGTCGTTTACTTGTAAGTTTTTAAAATCTACAATTACATATTCTTTCTGTACCCTGATAACTGATGATATGTGACATTATCCTACTTATTGTATAAAATATAGGTAGTTTACTAATTCAAAATAGAGTACCTACCTTACCTGTAGAAAACGGCAAACCAAAAACTTTTTCAAATCTTCTCGAATCGAAATCACGGTTTTTGTTCACTCAAAAATGAACGATTTTTTCATACTGGGATTATGCCTATAGAAAAAGTATGATATGAAATATGAAAGCGACAAGCAAGGATAAATAGAACTTGAAATTCCTTCGTCCCGCAGAGTGGCAGCTTAGCACGGTGGCTAAGACCTCGGCCTGGGATGTA
>JAQIXA010001440.1:0-24791 GCA_034699045.1 Nanhermannia cf. coronata Gr-Ori-00579 | reverse complement strand
TTACCATTTCTCAATAAACATTATACTTTTTGAGTTATTCAAATGTTAAAGCCGGGGCCCCGACGGTGGCCCACCCTGTATAGGGGTAAATTCAACCAAAATAGGAATGAAAATAGACTGCACTCGTTTTTAAAGGTTTTAGAACCCTTTTTTGAGATTTTTAAGTTTAGCAAAACGAGTATTTCATTGTTTTGAGAGGTTCATTTGACAAAATTGTGGAGAATTTATATGGAAAAAAAAGTAGAGAAACATGGTCATTATAAAAATCTCATTTAAAGAACTAAATATACCCGCCTATATATGTTTTTTTGATAGATTTTTACAAATTGATCTGTCCTGAGTAAGAAAAAATTTTGATATTAGAAAAGCTTGTCTAAACTTGTCAAATAAATTGAAGTTTGAATGTCAAATATTTTTTAAAATGTACTAATATCGAAAATATTTTTCTAAAGGTTATTATTTTTTCTTGTCACTGTAATAAAACCTAGACAAATGGAAATCTAGGATTAGAATAGAACTGGGATTAATCTTAAATTGCAAAATTTAATAATTTGTCAAAATTAGGACAAAATTTAGCAGGGATTAGGAGTTCTAATTTAGGACAAAAAAATTACAAATTATCTATAATGACGACTCGATTTTAACCAAACTCAACAAATATCTGAAAAATGGAATTGTATCCTCCCATGCTAAAAGTTCAGTTTTCTATCGGAAAGTCACAAAAATCCCCCTTTTAAGATACTCAAATATATGTTTGAGAAATTATTGACAATTTTGCCTTGTTCTTATATGACCAGATACCTCGAATTTTGATTTCGAGTAGCTGAAAAAACGTAAAATTGATCAAAATTTCAAAAATTCTTAAAGAATTCTTATACCATACCTAAAGTTGCAAAATTTTAGAATAAATTAGATACACACAACATAGCTTAAGTTTAATTTCATCCCTATATTGGTTGAATTTACACCTATATTTAAGGTTTAACTTTACTATGTATGAAATTAACTCAAAAATTTTTATCACTTTTCCAGGCCAAGACCTATTACCCTCAAGAACAGCCGGCTAAGAAAATGGAGAGTCCGCCCAAAATCTCGATACCCTTAAGGGAAGGCTGGGAAGCGAGGCAGAAGAGGCTGCTAAAAACTCGACAAACGGAAAATGGGTCGAAGGAAGCCGATGTCTAAACTTAATTCAATATATATGTATTTATAATTCTATAAATTTTTTATTTAAAGTTTAATTATAGTTAACTAATTGTAATTTAGTTTTATTTTATTTCATAATAATGATCTTGTACATATTTCTATATTTATTTTATGATATTTGTAAATACTACCATTATATAAAGGCTTTTAAATTTTTCCACATATTTGTCCATTTGACCTTGATAGACACAAGTAGGGTACTTGAACTATTTTTGAAGCTATATCAGTATATACCTAGATGTTATGATAAGTATATTGTAAAGAGTTTTATGATTTTTTTTTTAGATTTTTTGTAATTTCCCTGTTTAAATTTAAAATACGAGTATTAAAAAAGTAAAACCAGAGATTTTTATTGATAAACATTCTTAAAATTTATTCAATCGAGTACTGCAGATAATAATATAAAAGTACCAATCATAAAGATTACAAAAGTAGTAGTAATCGTATTTTGTGTCAAGTGTTCATCCCTACTGTATATAATGGGATTAATATATGTGTCTATAAGAATATAAGCTATACCAAACAAAAGTAAAAATAAATTTAAGTCGAAAGAATCCTCGTCCACACCCCAAACTTGAATGGGCTCCCTGTAAAAACCAAAATTTTACAAAAAAGCCAAAATTTTGCAAATTTTCAAGATTTTGTAAAGGATATATTCGGCTTTGACCTCATATAGCCCGAAGATATCCTTTTCAAGATCAATTTCAAGATTTTGACCAATTTTATGAAAAAATTGAAATTTTTACCCTTCTCGTTGTGCTGGCAATTGTTCCATAGGATTCTCAGCATCCTCAAATACATGTTCTTGAGAATTATGATCTCCTCCACCTGCTCCAACGTCCGGATCATCCACAGGTTCAGGTGGTTCAGGAGCATCATCAAAATCATCATTTTCATCATCAACTTGTCCAAGTATTGGAATATTGTTAATTTCAGCACCATTTTGCTCATTTAAATTAGGATTTTGTTCCAAAATGACTGGTCGATTTCGAGCCAGATTAACCCTACTTGTAGGTTGTGTAAGTACACCCCTATATAAGTATAATGGATTACAATTTCTGTTCATTTTCTAAAAATTCAATCAATTTTGTATACTATGTAGGTGCCTTATCTTATACCTTCTCAATCTACCAGGTTCTCCATATCGATCATTTTGACAGCAAAAAAGTCGCCTTCGGACTCGATTGACATCCGGGTCATTCAGTCTCACTTGACTTGGTCTTTTTGATGCATTTTCACGATCTGTCCATCGAGCTTGTAGCTTTGCCATCAGATCATTCATATCAGAATTAGAATCTTTGTATTCAGGATCAGTCGAGGAAATTGTAGTTCTACTATTTAAGGTAGGATTTTGATTTTGTGTAAAAACTTTAGGATTCTTATATATCATTTCAATCTCTTTTTTATCCCCGAAATAATTGAGCCTTGAGGGTCTGCATAAAGTTATGGTCGGCCTGAAGTCATTTATCGAGGAATTTTTCGGGGATAAGAGCTCCTCGTCGATGTTCAGATCTGGAACGACTTCCCTATAAAGTCAAAATTGGGTGTTTTACAAAAGATTTTTAGTTTTTTAAGAAATTTTTTGAATCCTTTTTTTAGAGATTTCATCCATATTTTTGTTGAAATTACTCCTGTATTTTTGGTCTAACATTATCCCTGTATGAAATTAAGCCCAAAATTTTAAAAAATCCTAACCTAACCTAGACTAAACTAAAAAAATTTTAAGGTTAATTTCATACATGATTATTATTAGACCAAAAATATAGGGGTAAATTCAACCATAATTTCAAATTCAAAATTTATAGAATTTTGAGTTTTCAGAACTCTTTGGCATGTTTAATCTAGACCTAAGTATTTTAAATTAATTAAAAGATTTATAAGCATTCTAGGTAAGCCTTTTTGAAGATATACCATACAAAAAAACCAAAGTTTATGAATGAAATACTTATGGATAAGGTATTTCAATTTCCATTCATTTCCTAAAAATTCGATCGATTCAATATAGCTGGTAAGCACTATGTGTCTACCTACCTAATTGTAATATATAGGGTACTTATATTTACCTAATTCTTTGAATCGCAGTTTCTGAAAGCCTTTCAACATCCCTCTGATACTGATCCAGGATATTTTGATATTTCCTCACATTTCTCATATAATTTTCTCTCCATACTTGCAATTCAGGTAAATCCTGGATACTACCACCAACACTACCATCATCATCAATGTCCTCATCATTAATACCATAGATGACCATAGTGTATTTAAAATTGTGAAAAAACCTTAAAAACTCTAGAAAAGTCAAAATCTAGGATTAGTACTCGAATTAAAATCAAATAATTTAAGAAATTTTGGGCAAAAATGTCAAAAATTAGAATCTTATGTAACTAAAAAAATCTCAAAAACTGACGTAGAAATGGGCCTAGATTTCAGAAATTGTATTCTTTCCCAAACCAAAAATTCAGTTTTCTACCAGAAAGTCACAAAAATCTCCCAAATTTGAGAAACTTTTGACATTTTTGCCTTGATCTATATGACCCAATACCTCTAAATTCATTAAAACATACGAGATTTATCTGATTTGAGATTAGAGATATCTTGGTTTATGGATTTCTTGTAAAATTGATGATTTCTGCATCAAAAAACGGGGGTGACCATGGCAATGATAAACGAGCGGAAATAAACAATAGTCAGCAAAAGTCTGTATAAAATCATACGAAATTATTTCTTACCTGCCTATTACCTACCTGTATATTTCATTGTGGTTGAAATTCATAGACCATCTGCACCATATAAGGTAGGTACTTTGAGTTGGATATAAATAGTTAGAATATTGATTTATTTCTCGAAAATCGCAAAAAAGTATCAACAAAAAACCAGTTCAACTTATACACAGTATAGTACTATCGTAGTACTTGAATATGCAATTTTGAATATTAACTATCATTTAACTAAACTCGTGTCTCATACATGTCATTAATAATTGATCAAGTTTAATTGACCATGCTGTCTTTTCTGGGTTAAATTCCTACTATATAAAAGCCATAAAAGTTCCAAGTATCTACTTGTATAATGAAAACTCATCAAAGTCGGTTTAACCATCGAAGGAAAAGGAGCGAAAAATTGGACTGGAGACAAATTGGTAAGGATTTTTTGTGAATTTTTATGAATTTTTTGAATAAATTATCTACTTTTATACTCTAATAATGTGAATTTGTCCCATTTTTTATGTGACAGCTAATTATAAAAGAGGTTTTATGACTTCTTACCTTTTTTGAGAAATTGTAAAGTTTGTACTAGACATTATACATACGAAACTGAATTTCGAAACTGAATTTTGGTCTTAAAAACCAAAAGTACTTGAAATTAGAAGTCAGGAAGGCTAGAAAATTTTCATAATTTATCTTTTTGTAAATTTTCAAGTACCTACCTTATATACTACAACCTACTCGCATATTATCCAAATCACAAAATTAGTTAAAAAGATTAGGATTTAGGATTTCTAAGCCAAGTCTGAATTAGATTTGATAAATTTTGATAAATTCACTTTTAGATTGTAGAGTTAGTTTTTTGAAATTAAACTAGGTAGTGTAGATTTGGGTAAGGGTACTGTAAATACACTTTTGAAACTCGTATAAAGTATGGTAGATATTCTAAAAAATTTAATTTTTCCATTTGCAGCATCTCTGGACATTGACAAGCTTGAAGAAGAGTCTGAGGTCTACGAAGAGCTCTGTACACAGATAGTTGGCTGTAAAGCTGAAGTTGAATTCGAGCCCTCTAAAATAGATCCTGGATTTTGTAAAGTCTTCCAGATTTGTCAGATTATCATTGAGAATTTCATGGAGTCTCGAGATGGGGAAGTTGACCTTGAAGAAATGAGAAAAAATTTTGAAATTGAAAAGAAAAAATTGATGGAGGAGAATGGCGAGCTTAAGGAAAGTCTTTTGATGGCACGAAGGGAGCTCAAAAAACGTCGGGACACCCTCGCACATGTCCAGAATGAAATTTTAGACCATAACAAAGACGAGTATGACCAGGTAAATAGTTTAAAATCTCCAAAAATTCCATTTTGTCTGAAATTTTGAAATATTTTAAACCAAGTTTCTGTTTTTTGACCAAAATTCTTAAATTTTCCAAGCAATTTTTTTTTGATCAAATTTTGGGACCTTTTGGTCAAATTTTGAGATCTTTTGGCCAAATTTTAAGAAATTGTGATCAATTTTTGAGATATTTTGTAACTTTTTGAGATTTTTAGATCAATTTTTGGAACCTTTTGGTCAAATTTTGAAATTTTCCGATGAAATTTTGAGATCTTTTGATCAAATTTTAAGATTTTGTGATCAATTTTTGAGATCTTTCGAGATATTTTGTGAATTTTCGAGATTTATAGATCAAATTTTTAGATTTTTTTAGTCCGATTTTGCGACCTTTTTACCAATTTTTGATCAAATTTTAATTTTTCAGTGCCCCTATTGCAGCAAAAGATTCCTGGCATCATTCTACCTCTATTCCCATATCCAAAGGCGCCATCAAGGTCTTCCAATCCCGCTAAATGTCCTTCATAACGTGTTCCCAATCCAAGCCCTAAAATTACCTCTGAATTCCAGTGGAAACCTTCAAGCTAGTACAACTTCACTAGGTGGTGAATCACAAGGTCAGATCAATTACCAAAGTCCTCAAAAAACCATCCAGCATCAGGTCACAATTGAAACTCAAACTGAAGCTGGTGACAGTGAAAGTGGTCCAAAAAATCCTAATGGGATTGACCTTGTTCTAGTCTCAGATTTGGTAGAGCAATATCTTGAGCGAAAAACTTCACAAAAATCAGCTGATGAAGATCAAGATGTACAGGAAGGTGGTGAAGTCAAAACTTTATCAAGACCAGAAGTTGATGAAGCTGAAGAAAAGTTAAATAAAATGAAGGACCAACTGGAAGATCAGTGGAAAAATCTGGCTGAAAAAATTCATCAAAGTGGAATTGAAGAATTGAAAAATGTCCTTATGAGCGAAATGAATGTAAATACTGATATTTTAATTAATTTTCTAAAAAGTAGGCTGATTTTTAGGTTTGATTTAATCTCCTCCCTATTTTGGTTGAATTTACCCATTTTTTGAGCTAACTTTATGTATGAAATTAACCCGAAATTTTTCAAAATCTAAAATCTAACCTAATCTAAATTAACTAACCTAAAATCTAAAAATATTTTGAGTTAATTTCATATAAGTACGGGTAAAATTAGACCAAAATAGGGATGAAATTAAACTTATGTCTTATCTTTAGAAATAATTGAGTTAATTTTTAATATTTTTTATAGAAAATGCATGAAATAATTAAGACTAATACAAAAGTCGAAGAAAAGGACGAAAGGGGGGATTTTGAAGAAGGGAAAGATCGTGGCAAAAATAGTCCTGGACTTTTAAACCAATCTACTTGTGGTGGTGATGGAGAAGGTCAAGAAATTATTCAAGTTATTGAAAATAAAATGCAAAAGGTACCTATGTTAAAAAAGGTCATTTGAAAGTTTGACCTTATCTAAATAGTTACAAATTCTAACCATGCATATGTAGATCTTTATTTGTAAAGTTATTAAAACTTGAGACATTCAGTACCCTACTACAAATCTATTGAAATATATCAAGATCTTTGAAATTTTTGTTTGAACCAAGGGTTTTAAGAGGTTTTTCAAGGTCTTTTTGTACAAATTGCTATTTTTTTTTCCTTTTTTTTCCAGAAATCCGATGATGATATTGAAACGAAGAAATTGGAGGCTCAAGAGCGCTACTGGCGTTCCAAACTTCGTCAAGTTGAAGAACAGTATCGTGAGCAGATCTCTGAACTTCGTCAAGAAATCCAATCATCCATGTCAGTCAGTTCTGTCAATAATTTTTCTTCACCTCGAAGGTCACAAGGCCAAATCCAAAAAAAATCTCCAGGGAAAATGCCAATAGCAAAACCACGAAGAACTCGAACACCTCAAAATCCACAAATTTTTCAAAATGAAATTCCATCAGAAGCCAGTTTAAATCCTCGATATGAAGAACCACAAAATCTAAATCAAAGCAATAATTATGATAGAGGTGTATATGAAGATGATGATGATTTGTCAGAATTTTCAGAAAATTCTTCAGCAGTCTCCAATCATGAAATCCCTTCTGAAGATTCGGATGAGTTTCATAAAGCAAAAGTTCAAGGTGTTCCAGTAAGAAGTGTAAGCTTAATTGATCGGTTTGGTGGTGGTGTTGTTAGTAAAAGTGATTCACTTCAAAGACCTAATTTCAGTGGAATGAGGTCAAGTCCTGGTCCTGGTCCTAATTCAGGCCAACAGGGTCAAGTTAATGTAAATCAAAGTCATATCGTGAGGTCAAATACAAATCCTCGGATGGACCAAATCCGAGCTCAAGTTGTGAGTGAAATGAACCGACAAATGGAGGAGATGGGGCTCAATCCTGATGGGACTGAAGCTGGAAATCGAGAAAAATCCAGAGTTCAGAAATTGATGGATGAAAAGAGACAAAGTTTGGATGGTCATGGTTTGGTAAGAAATTTTTGAAATCATTCTTTATAATCTTAAGTACCCTACCCTACCTACATATTATATAGGGTACAGTATACTGGCGATTAGCAATAGAATCTAAAATTGGAAAATTGGAAATCGATGTTAAGTTTAGGAATTTTCTTTTGAATACCCAATTTAATAAGAGAATCATTCTCTTAATTATTACTATTTTCAAAATAATGGA
Organism: Nanhermannia cf. coronata Gr-Ori-00579; assembly: GCA_034699045.1. Lineage (NCBI taxonomy): Eukaryota > Metazoa > Arthropoda > Arachnida > Sarcoptiformes > Nanhermanniidae > Nanhermannia > Nanhermannia cf. coronata Gr-Ori-00579. Next base: position 16,844 of record JAQIXA010001440.1, on the reverse strand, counting down.
GAATGGAGAGTACAAAAACTGGAAGAACCTCAAATTCTGCCCAAATCTATAGGTAATCGATAAAAACTGTCGACCGAGATTCTCTGGGATTTGGGATTTTGGAGATTCTCGAGTTTTTGCAACTTTTTGAGAATTTTAAATAAGATTTTTGATTTTTACGAAAATTTATTTGAGAAATTTATAGTTTTTACAGACTTTCTGAGGGTTTTTGTGATAATTTCTTTGAAATTTTTGAGATTTTTTGTCTTTAGTTTTTTTGAGACTTTTTCCGAAGATTTTTTTGAGAATTTTGAGAGATTTATTGAATTTTTTTAGTAGGGTACTAGAGTTGCAGATTGCAGATAAGATATTATTTTGATATTTTTTCTTGAATTTTTTAGAAAGAAGAGCTGGTGAATCACCGAGAAAGTTACCGTGAGGGACTGAAAGACATGGTCAAAATGTACAAATATGAACAAGATTTCGACAAAGCCGAGGCTGAGAATCCCCTCAAATTCGCACCATCATCATCAGCCAATAATAAAAGTCCAATCGTCAAAATGTTCTCTGCCGTTAAAACACAAGGGCAAAATTTCCAAAAAAAGGTCACTTACTTAAAATAATTTCTGTATCCTTTTATTCTGATAATTTTAGTGCATTTATTCGTGAATAAATTATTTCTTTAAAAAATCCCAGAATCATTCCTTGTACCTAGTATTAATTCTTATTTCAACCTAGTTCTCGTCGAGATCATTAAGATTAAAAACTTAGATCCAAATTAAAAATGAAATTAAAAAATATTTTTGGAATGGTTCTGCTGGATATTCTGGGTATTTCAGAGCTGAAAATCCGTAAAATAATTGCAGGCTACAATCGAGCATTATAAATAGTTCAATTCGAAGTATCATGAGATACGATTTATTTACGAATTTCAGTTCTGATATACTCTATTTCGACCACTAATTTTATCAGTAAATACATTGAGGTCACAGTCGGGTTTTTCAAAACTGAATTCAAGACCTAACAAGAGCCACTAAATCAACCCTTTTTGGGGATTTTTAGAAATTTTTTAGACCGGATTTTCCCTTATTTCATTCAGATTCTACTGAAGTTCGAAAAAAAAAAAACTTTAAAATTTTGTAAAATCTCTAAATAATTAACTATTCTTGTTTAAATAGGTTTCACTTGCTGTTAAAAAACGCCATTTATCTCAACAACTTGTTTCAAGTCCTAAAAAAGAGATGAAAAAACCCCGCTCAAGGATCCACAAACTTTTTTCGAAAATGAGTCGTTCCTCCAAGAGTAAAAATAAGCAAAATGAGAATTTCAAGCAAGAAATGGAGGAAATCCTCTCAGATGATGATGGTGACTCAGGATCAGTTGATGGAGTTGAAACTGAATTTTCTGAACCTGAAAGTGAACAGCAGCAGCAAGATAGGATAATGGGTGGAAAAAGGCAAAATTCAATGAAATTTTATCGACAAAATTCGATCAAAAAACCACCAAGATATTCACTAACCAATGTCAATAGGCCATCATCAAATGTTGGAGAAAGTGATTCAGACCTTGATGTACAAGAAAAACACCAGCAGAAATTGATGAAACCACGGTTGACTTCAGCATCATCAAGGACAAGGGCAAATCGACCAAAATCAGCATCAAGACCCAAGTCTGGATCTGCTGGAGTTCAAAGACCAAAATCTGCAAAAATTGTTGAAAATCAAGATCAAAATTTTGAGAATAATTCAGATGAGATTGAAATGCTAGAACCTTTAATTGTAGTTAGACCTAAGAAATCATCAAGTAATGGTAATCAACAGAATCAAGGTCAAGTTCAGGGTTATCATCAAAATCAAGGGTCCAAAACGAAATTAAAAAATGATGGAATTCGAGTCGAATATTCATTTGATGAGGAGAGTTCTGATGGAAGTATTGAATCACTTTATATTCCTGATGAAGAACCCAAAAGTAAAAATAAAGGTCAAGGTAGCCAAGAAAATGTAGGTCAATCGAAAAAAACCGAGAAACCAAATTTTAAACCGAAAAATTCTTGGGATGAAAGCGTAGATGAGGATGAGAATCTTTTAGGTGATACAACAGAGGGTGAGAATGAGCTCATGTACAATCTGGGCATTAAATCAAGACCATCACAAGCACCATCAACATCGACACCAGCAAATAATGGGCCGGTTAAATCATCTCAAGTTGTCAAAGTTCAAAGCGGCCGGAATCTTGGTGGTGTTTTTTCAACAACTCCAGTCAAAAATAATCAAATTCCTCAAACTACTACTACAAGTACCAGTAATAATAATAAAGGCTTGAAAAAAACTCCTATGAATTTTAACAATTCTTGGGATTCTTTAACTGACTAGATAGTTCAAAAAGGATAAATGTCCAATTAAATTATTTATTTCGACAATTTTATTGTACACTTTAGCTTTAGACTTAAGATTACACATTATATTCTTGCCCATTGGCACCTTAATTTATGAATGAATGAATACAGAATATACTTAAAAATTATCAAAAATTCAATATCTATATATTCTATCAGCGTTTGAAATGAGATTATTTCAAAAATCATGCTTTAATTTAAGAGGTATTTTCTCAAATTGAAAATTTTTGAAATATCCATACTTGACTTTATCGTATTTATATCTCTATATCTATAGTCTTTTCTTAACTTTTTGATAAAAGGATCTATTCGGATTTTAGGCTTTTGCATGTTAAACCTCATACGAGTATAAAGGCCAGAAATTCCATTATAACTATAACCCAAAGATATCCTTTTGATATCGACTTGACTTTATAGAGCTTTTCTAATAAAATTTGAAAAATTTTGATACCTATTACCTACATATATACTGATTTAATATAAGGTCCTTGAACTTGAATTCTGATTAGATTTCTAAGCTTAAAAAAATGAATAATTGAAGTTCAAAATTAAGACCTAGAGGTCTGAAATTCTCAGGGTATCTAATTATGACTTTAGCAAATTTATAGCATTCCATACGAGTCTTTTTCTTGTGCTTTTGCTTATCACTTATTTCCAGTAGAAGTAGAGGTATTTCTAAGAATGTTATGTCTACATAAATATAAATATTTTAGTCATTTTTATCAAAAATTAGATTATTGTTTATGTAATTAATTCTCAATTAACTTAAAATCGTTTTACTTATACCTAACTTTAGACATAGTTTTCATTTTAGTCATGTTGATATCAAGTTGCATTTTCCTTGAAAATTACCTATTGTTATTGTATGAGTTATGGGACAAATATCCATTTAGCAGTACAGTAAAGTACCTACTGATATAGTTAAGAAAATAATGAAATTTTATGAATCATAAAAACCTTCGATGAATGCCAATACTAACTACAATTTCAATTTCAATGGAAAAATATGAATATGGAACTGCCTATTAAAATAATTGTAAAAAACCAATACAAACAGATACCTACATTCTCATAAGTATAAAATACTTTTCTTATAGAAGTATAGGACTTCAACACCTTCGAGTTCGAGTATATTACTGATATAAAGAATAAAGCACGTAATTCTTGAAAGATTTTCAAGTTTTAATTGTTCACAAAATTGTTTTTAACTACTTTAATATTTAACTACCTGAAGCTTACTACCTGGATCTGGCATAGTAAGAGTAAGAACTACTTGATAAGCACTTATTCTGGTCCAATTTGCAAAAAAAAGTCAGATCACAGACGTATCAGTAAATCAAAAGTAAATTAGGCACAGGCAGGCCTACTGTTTTTTTCCAGGACCAGTTCAACAACTTCCAAATCAAAATTTCGAAAAAATATAAAAGGTATTTTAACTACATATTTGCAGTTTGGCGTTTAGTTTAGTTATTTAGTTTAGTTATTTTGCAGTTTAGTTATTTTTAGGTTAGTTTATTTCCTTGAAGAATGGACTACATTATTGCTCTTTTATAAATCTATCTAATACTAATGAGTGGCATTTATCATTGCCAGTCATGATCTTTTTATAATAAAAGGTTTTCAGATAGATTAAGATTATTGTAGATCTGCAAATACTTAAGCACACTAGTTGTATCTGAATCTGAAATAGGCAGTAGTACAGATAGGTACCTTACCTACGTTAAGAAAATAAGCAAATAAAGGAGTGTTGGATTTGAAATTGAGACTAAACTAATAATAATAATAAGCCTTCCGAGATCTCGAGACAGTTTTATGAACTTTTGAAGTCAGTATTGATTTTGATTAAAAATTCAAGAAAGTACTTAATTTCTAAATACTTATGAGGTACTAATCCTAATTTAGGATTTAGGATTCCTAAATATAAAACTTATAGATATTAGATACTTGCCCGACTTTATTATTATATAGTCAATTACCAACTACGTTGAACTTTGAACTACGTGTAGTTTTGCAGCTCTGTTATCTATATAGATATAAATATCTACAGAATTGAAGGGAAAAAAGATCATTAGCATTTCTCTACTTAATTTATATCTAATAAATATAACGTAGGTTCTGATAGAAAAGTTGTAGTTATTTTTTAATAGTGTCTATTCTAGTATATTATTCTTATTCTTAGTACTTTAGATATACTCCGTAGTCCGTAGGTACTCATGAAGTCAAAGTAAAAATAAATTACACAATCTCAGTTATAATATAATAACTCGAATAATGGGTAATGTTAAAATCTACCTCGATATATTATCAAATTCCAAACTATTGAGAGAATTTGTAATTATTTATGTTCAATTTAAAGTGAAACCCTTGTTTAAAATTTGTATTTGTAAGCTACGGGCTCGTGTAATTATTTCATTCAATTCAATTCAATTGTTTTCTTAAAAGTAAAAATCGGGTGCATTAGTTAAATATAACCTAATAAAAACTTACTTGAAGCTTGAACTTGAAAAATTGTCTAATTTTTCTTTAACATTTTTAGTCGATAAAATGTCAAACCGACCTGACTGTGCTTATTACCTACTCTTGTCATTTTGCCTTGGAGTATTTCTCTTATCAATCGGAGGAATTTTAACATTCATTTCTCTACATACAGAACAAAATACAAAAATTGACTCTGAGGAAGATTTAAGGCCACATTTTGTCAAAATTGAGCAATTTCAAACGATACATGTACAAAATAATCATTACAATGATACAAGTAAAAAAGGATTTTTCAACATAGAGTATAATAATGGACAATCTGATCTGAGACCACCAAGCACACCAGCTCAATTAAGAGCTTATGGAATTATTGGAGCAATATTCATTGTTTTAGGATGCGTTATAATAATCGGTATTCTCTTACTGGCTATAAAATTCCCTTGTGATCATGAACCCGATGTATTTATGAAGTTTAGAGGAGAGATTAATGAAAGTTTTGAATCAGAAAAGAGATATGTTTTAATGAAGCCGATAAGTACCGAAAATATCTCAAGAGATCAAACAACTGTCTAATAAATGTATTAAAAACCCATTAATTAATAAACTATAGACTTTAATATAAGAGACAATTGCATAATTTTTTTGCTTACCATTAAATATTCTTAAATATTTTTAATTTCTGTATAATTGTTTGTTGAATTGCTGACTATAATAAATATTGTGAGAAATGTAAAGATAAAAAAAGTTATAGATTTGTATTATTTTTATGATATAAACTATAGGTATATTTTAAGTAAATTAAAATCCTTTACTAATCAGCCAATCTTTAATGTCTTTTTCGTATTCTCCAGAAATCCATATCATTTGTCTCGGTTCATGGACATAAGATCTTATAACTTTATCTGGATATTTTTCATTTAAATACCATGTTATATCTTTATCCAATTGCTGTTGGAATTGAAAATAGAATCATAATTAATTATCGATTATTATAATTCAAACTTTATAATTAATTAAAATGCCTTTGAAAATTACTCACTTACCCATATATTTCCTTCAACTCTTTTAATTTTTGTTCGCCTTCTCATTAATTGATGGTCAATAATTGTATAAACTGGCAATAAATGACTTGGTGCTCTTGCCACAAAATATTGTAAATTTTCGTCAAGGATAACACTAGGATCTTGTGGTTTCCAACCTAAAAGTACAAATTAAATCAAAATTAGCTACTTGAAACTTTATTTAATTTTAGCAAAAAAAGAAAATTTAAAATACCTGATGGATATTCTTGATTTAAATCTGATGGTGGTTGTGGTACAAACTCTCGAGGTAAAATTGCCTCCACAAATGGCCATTCAGCATAAGATTTTTCAACTTGAGTATATCTTTCAGCAGTTTTACCATCATCAATATCAGATGTCCAATAACTTTTATTTCTTTTAAAAATAGGTGAAGCTGTAATTAAAGATGATGAATTTGTTGATGGACAAATTCTACATTTTGTATTTGTAATTGAGCTGAAATTTCTAGTTGTTCCAGCACTTGTATTCAGAACCTACAAAACAAAAAAAAACCCATAAATTACTAATAATAATAATTTATGTAAAATAGGTATATTATTTATGAATTATGTGCTGACAAGGGAATGCACCTTTCTGTACACTACCTCTGGACCTTGGTTAGTGCGAATGATACATAAAAATCACTTGAGAATTGACATGCAAGTTCAAGATCCAAGAATCTTGAAATAAATTTTGGTCAATTTTACAGGTTCTCGAAATATTATAATCAATTTTGTCCATCAAAGCCGAAATCTCATATTGGAAGTATTGCGTTGAGAAATTTCCAGAGCTTTGACCTGCCATGCCCTGGCAGTTTCCAGGACAAAAAAACCGTGGTATTTCAAGAACCTGTAAAATTACATTGACCAAAAATGGTTTCCGGTTCTTGCCTTGCCTTGGCTTTCTACCAATTGGTAATAATAATGTATCTTTTAGACTGTGTCATATACCAAGTCCAGAGTTACAGCAATGTCTATTCCATCGTCAGACATTGTACTTTCACTATCTTTAATTATTCTAAATATAATTTAACTATAAAGCAATTAAAATATAAAAGAAAAGAACCGACTGACTGACTTACCGATTTCAATGTGGCATTAAAACCTCGACCATAAAATGACCTCAACATGTCCAAAGTCCAAAAAACAAACTTTCACCTTTAAAACCCAACTGTCTCTTTAAAATGAATCATCAACAACAACTTTAATTTTAATTACAATTACAATTAGTAATTAGAATTAGCTAGCGTAGCGTAAATAAATTAAATGTAAAAAAAACCAAAATAAATTTGTAGGTTTCGAATCTGACTTTTAAAAAAATCACATTTTAGGCCTCGACTTCAAAAAACCATAAAATGTGGGGTATTTTGATCGGACCAAAAATGGACCAAAAAACCAAAACTGACGATTAAAATAAAATACCTAAGAGTTTCTTGGAATGATATTGATAATAAAAACAGCATAAATATAATAATGATGGTTTTTTTCAATTTATTGACTAATTTAATGGTATTTTTAAGTATAGCACATTGGCAAAGCTCGATTTTAAACCATTTTATTTCGAAAATTTGATTGATTAGTAGTAATGACAGTCATCGATAGAACTTGTTGAAATTTTCTAAACTAATAAATGCGCCATTGAATTAATTTGTATTGTATTAGTAAAATACAATAGTGAAATTGTGCTAAATATCCCAGTAAAAAAGTTCATAGTTCATAGAACAGAAAAGTTCATATCCTAATAACTAATACATGGTTATCAATCTCAATTCTTTTGGTAAATGCTCTAAAATTTTGAATTTGATTTTGACTATACCCTATAATGACATAATAGATCACAGAATCAGATCTCTCAACTCAGACTCAGATTCGATTACTTTGATTTGATTTGATTTACAAATCATTATAGAGTAGAATTAAGGACGAAATTGGGATTACCAGAGTTGAATTGCATAAATATAGTCAAGATATTGAAGATTACAATTTCTGATGAACTTGGAACTCAAAATTCTCACACATTTTCTCGTAAAGTCATTAAATGCTCATGTTTTTTTGTAATTTTTTTCAAAATAAAGCGAGCTAAATTATCATTAATGCTAAATACATTAAAGCTTTTAATATCAACATAATGAAATATCTTATAGGTAGATACTTAGGGTACTACTTATAAAATTATAACAGTACCTAGTAATTTCTTTTTATTTAAGTTTTATCAACATGTTCTTTTGTTATTTCAATTTCTCATTTAAGGACATGTATTCAGTATCAGTATTGTCAGTATTGTCAATTGACTCACTTATTTTGCTCAAAAAAATATCTATTTTGATTTTGATTCCTCAAAAACAATGTTGTTAATTTAAAATCCTTTTCAGACAATAATTTCCAGCAAACATTAGATTAAAAGTCATTTACTTACTACAAACAAATATTTACTTACTTATTGTTTTTGTTGGGACGGGGCTAATTGAATTTACTGATTTATTAGATTCCTCATAAAAACTCAATTTTTGTGGACAATAGTCAATACCAATACAGAATAGTCAATAGATATTAAATTAAATTGTAAATTGTAAAAGACAAGATAATATTGATACCTACTACGTAGATATAATAGAGAACCTACATTTTTAAAGGAAATAACTGGAAAAATAGTTGGACACTGTACTTTAGCTTGGGTTTGGAAATTGGATTGAAGGTTTAGGTTAATGCTATTATAGTCGGTACATATACCTACCTATACTTTGTCATCAATAAAAAAAATTGAATCATATCATATCATTCATTAAACAAATTATAATCCAACTCATCTATTGTTCAAAATCTCAAATAATGTTAAGTTTAAACAAGGAAGTATCCTTTAAAAAGTTACTCATTTAAACTAATTTACAACAACTTTACAACATCAAGTCAAGAATAGTACTAATATTGGTATACATAAGTAGTAAGTAGTAGTTCAATATAAATTTAAGTAATAAGTATGGTGAATAACTCAAATGTTATATAAGAATACCCTATTTTAAAATTAATAGTCATATTTGGACTTGTGACTTGTACTACGGAGTACTGGATTATTATTATTACAAAAATTATTATTGGCAATTGGCCCAATCTAGACCAACGAACTTGTCATAGTCATACTTATAGAAAATACCAAATTATAGTGAACTGTGAACTTGTCCAGCATCAGCACTGTATTTTATTTTTATTTTTTCTAAAATTCTTACAAAATTCTTGTAAAATTCAACAGTTCTCCAAATCAGAGTCAGAGTACATTATTCGAATGTGCTAGTTTTCCAGTGATTTTTAAAAAAACTATTTGACGGAAATGGAATTGTACAAGGTCCAGAGAAGGATTAAAGGGGTTGCCATTATATTTGGGGTAAGTAAATATTATCGAAATCTAAGAAATAAACTGGCTTTTTACCATCTAGAAAGCTCTTAATTCTTAAATCTTAATCAAAGAAACTGTACTGTAAGTAATTAAGTACCCTACATATTCCTATTCCTATTTCCTATACTTTAAGTATAGGAAATCAAATCAAGCTTATGTTTAGTAAAGTCAAAGTTTATACTATTATGTAACTACCTATATGAAAGTCGTAAAGTACGGCTCTAGGACAAAATCCTAACTGCCAAAATCCTAACATACCAAAATCCTACCAAACCAAAATCCTACCTAAACCAAAATTCTCAACTTAGGTATAAGATTTTTAATATGCAATTTTTGACAAAAGTCAAAATTTTTGACCAATTCTCGTCAATTTTGTCAAAAATTGCATATGAAAAATCTCATAAGTTGTGAATTTTTACAAAATTTTGGATTTTGGTTTAGGTATAATTTTGGTTTGGTAGGATTTTGGCAGATAGGATTTTGTCCACCACCCGTAAAGCACCCTACATACTTTTCTAGATTTTGTAAAATTTTCTATTTTGGAAATGTTTGAGTAACCCAATGTAATAAGAACAGACGAAAATGAGAGACTGTAATAGCCCTACTTATTGTATTTTCATTTGAATGATATCGAAATAGAATTTCGAGCTAATTATGTAATAAGTAAGTATAGGAAAGGAAATGATATGATTTTTTTTATTTTGTTCCAGCTATGGAATATAGTTCTTATCACCCTTTGGAGTATAATTTTATTCGAAGTATTTTTACCAAAAGGACACCATCAACTGAATTCATCAACTGAATTTCCTCATGATGTTTTAACCCCAAGAACAAGAACTGTAAATTCAAAGCCAAGTTCATTATCAACAACAATGTCAACGACAGTTCAGACCACAATTCCAATTGAAACAACTAGTAGTACTTCAACAACGGAGAATACAATTACTGAAAAAGTTAGTTCAACAACCGAATCAGCTAAAACAACAGTCGAAACAACAGTAATAACAACGTTAGCAGGTGAAACTGAAAATTCCTCTCCTGAGCCTGAAACGACAACGATGGTAATTTCCACACCTGATATACCAATTTCTGAGAAAGATTTAACAACTGAAGAAATTGAGGATGAAACTACTGAAAAAAATGAAGATTTAGAATTTGAAACAGAAAAGGAGCAATCTACGACAGAAGCTAAAAAAGAAAATTCTGATGAAGATATGCAATCTGACCAGGGTGTCACAGATACATCTATACCTGTGATTTCAATACCCTTTGTTGAAAAAAAATCTTTAAAAGATATAATTGAAGAAAAAATTGAAAATGAGGATGGTACTTCATTTCATCAAGTGGTTTTTGAACCAACAACAAAACAAACAACAACCGAAAGTACGACGACAGTACAAGTAGAAGCTGAACAACAATCAACAACAATCGCGGATATAGAAAAAACAACTGAGAAAACTACTTTTACTACTGAGACAATAGATCCTATTGTAGAATTAGAAAAAGATTCAGATTCCTATAATAATCCAGAACCAAGGTCGAGAAAATCTGAACTTGGATCTCCACCACAACTCAATCAAAATTTAAACAGAAACTTGTATGAAGATCCATATCCGGATCCGAATATTGAAGCAACCAGATATTTTGAAGAAAAAATTAGACAGGAAAGACAGGATGACCCGGAAGCAGAGTTCGAAACATCATATCATCAAATGTACAAAAGGTCCATTGACATCAGCAGTTCATCAAGATTATTTCAGTGCTCATCAACAAAAAATAAATTTGCTCTATCAAGTGTCTCCATTTGGTCCATAGTTTTTGGATTGTTAAATGCAATTTCTTCAGTTCTACTTTTCAAAGGAGGAAAAAGGGTACATAAAAAACAACAAAACTAATTGTACGAGCGAAGCGAGCACTTAATATTCAACTTTGCTTGCACTTTGTCCGTCTGTTTGTCCAGAGGATAACTCGAGAACTACTGGACTGATCTTAACCAAACTTGCCATGAAGGACCCCTACAGGGTCTCGGTGTGCCATTTCGACAAAAAACCCAGGTAGCCCCACATCTCGCGGTGATGCGGACCCTTTAAGGGTCCACCGGAACCGCAAAAATTTTTTATTTGATAAAAAAGTTCCTAAGCTTGAAATGCAAAGATATATGGTCCCCGGGTCCGTGCGGCCCCCCGGAACCGCATGGTAGCCCCCAGAACGATAATTTTTTTAATTAATAATAACATTTCATAACTTTGCTCGCACAATTAATAACCAACTTCTAGTGAGTTGATTAAAGCCTAGTAGATACTGTTAATATAATTAATTTTAAACTTTTTTTTTACAGAAAAGCTATTATAAAACTCAAATCTCACTTTATCTAACATCACTCACAATGGTCATGTCGGTTTGTTCAATAATTTACTTGATCCTAGTCTGCGGTTCTGAATTTCCACCAAATAATAAGCTTTTCAATCAACCTGGCAGACTTGGACTTGGCATTAACATCTTCAATCTTCTCATTTCAGTAATAGAAGTTTTCGCAAATTACTTATTTTTGCAAACACTCACAAAAATATATCCAATTGTCTCTTTAACACAAGCAACACATATTCAACTAGCTAAACTTTAAAACACTTTAATTTTGATACATATCTAAAAATTAGTCATTTTAAATTAATATTTAACAATACTAACATTAACATTCCAAAAAAAAATACTTTTGATAATTGGTAGGTAGATAATATTTCAACTCTATAAAGATTATTTATTTATTAGCAATTATGTTGTCTATAATTTCATGAGGAAGCAATAGTAATTTGACCTATATGTAATGACATGACAGATGCTCGTAATACAGTGTAATACTACTAACAATACTTACTAGTTCTATAAAATTCTATTCCTAGTATTTTTATTGGTAAATATAATATTATGTACCTACTCGATATATTATTGAAAGTACAAGTACAGGTATACTTGCTACGTTACTACGTATAACTTTAGGAATTGAAATGCTATTCTATTAAGTATTTGAAGGTACATGATAATATTATTTTGATATTTTTAGAGAATATGTATATTTTGTTATAAATTGTTGGTACTTTTAAATTATATATAAAAACAAAAATAAAATGCAGATCAAAATTAAGTAGTAAGTATTAAGTATTTAAGAGAAGTGTGAAGCCTTTAGTATAAAAAAAAATTGCTCAAAAATGTTTGTAAAAAAAGTCGAGTAATTATGTAAGAGTAAAAGTAAAAAAAAAAAAACTTTGCTTTTGAAAATCAAGTAAAGTTTACGAAAAATATAAGTGCTAGTTAATAAGTACTACCTATTCAAAATTAAGCTTATAAGTACTTTTGAGAAAAAATTAACTAATTTTTTAAATAGCTATTGAACAACAAATACTGATAATAAATAAGTACAGTAGTTTGCTGATCTGCTGAAGTCTTAAATATCTGTCTAAATATAATATGGCAGGAAGATATAATAATATAATATAACTAATCGTAAATACTACTTGTACTTAAGAATAATTAAGTTAGTATTAGGTAATATATGCAAGTCAGACCTTATTATGGAATCTCTAAAGGAATCCTTAAAATTATTATGGCAATAAACGACCTTCTACAGGATCGATTCCATCAATTTGAGATTTAGGATCTGGAAAAAGACTACTCCAGGCTGTATCCTTGCACACTGATGCTTCAAAAGTTTCTCCAGACCCAAAACGATTCCTTTTCTGCTGAGCATAGTCTGGCCAACGAGATAGTATAACATTGTTCATTTCCTTTTCCAAACAGATATCTTGAACTTTATAAATGCTATAAAGAATTGAATATAAAATATTATAAGTTACAATACAAGTCAAAGTAAATTAAAGACTATCAAATCAGCAGTCTGAATATTTTCAAAATGTGCCAAAAAATGTCACAAAATTCTCAAGTACCGCCTATAATTAAGGCTATAAATTTTTAGAAATTAAACTCCTATTTCTGGATTTCTGGATAACTATCAATCAGTATATTATGCACAGTAATATCCGTGTTCTGATTATCAGTATAAATATTAAATATAATATAAACAACTTACGTTGAAACAAGTTTATCAATCCATAGTATTAATCTTGGATTCGATTTTTCATTCTCATCAATTTGTTCAACTCCTTCAACCGAAGATTGAGTATTCACGATTCTAATTAATAAGGAGATAAAATAATATTAGTATTATCTAATCGATGGAAATTATTTTTTTATATCTAAACATTACCTTGCTTGTGAAATTGAGATACGAGTTCCTTGATAATATTGTAATGGTAGAATGAGGAACTTGATTGAAGAAATTATATGACCATCATTTGTCATAAGTTTTACTATCCAAAAGCCAGGTAAAAGTGGAGTATGCAGATTTGGCTTTACAAAATTAGCCTTTGAAAGAAAAAAAATACGTTTTCAGCTGAATATAATCCATGACTTTAATATTAAAAATAATACTTACAGTATTCCCTTCACTTATTGATACATTTTGAATAGCTTTAATTGATTGAATAGGATTTATCCAAACAAAGGAAAAGTTGAGAACTTCATTACTGTAAACATTGTAAGCTGTAAAAAAATAAAGAATTAGAGTTAGAGCCTTATTCTAAAATATAAAAAAAGGTTACAAAAAATAGATTACCTAATGTAGGTTCACTCATTGGTCCTAAAGCCCCAGGCAGATTTCTAAATAAAATCCATACATTATACTTTTACCGTGCAACAACAACATTGCCCATTTTTGTAATGTAATATCTTTACCTTTTTTTAAATGTGACTTTTAAAATTTATTACTAGGGTCCTATAAGAAATAAGTATCAAGTTTTTCATTTACCTTAAGAGCTGCTCTTTTTGATCATAATCTGAACCTACTCGAATGTTTCGAATTTTTGAATAAAATTTTGAAATCTTTGGATTCAATGGTTCTTCGACAGCTTTGAAATGAGAAATGTGAAACCAAGTTTCCATTGGAATAATGAGATTTTCATCAACATGATTCTCATAGCGTATTAATATTCCTTGCAATTCATCAAGATGATGGTATGATGTGATTTCAATAAGCTTAATATTAATTTGAGGTAATTGATCTTGTCCTATTGAACTAGCACCACCATTATTATTTGATATATCTTGATTATCATAATCTTGCTTTAAAAATTTATAGTTGAAAACAATTGCAGCTAATCGAGAGAGTGAATGTCCGAGTGTCAAAAGAGTATCATCAGGTGCAATCAAATCTTTATTGTGATATAAACTTTGCCAATATTTATCAATAGTTGAACTATGCGAATTAAATTGATCTGGATATAACCAACGTTCTAAATTATTAACAATTCCTTGATTAACAACACATTCAAATTTTCGTCCAAAAAATATTAATCTATTTTCAGATAATTGCAATTTATTCCAATCAGAAGTTCTAAAATCATTTGGGCTGCATCCACACCAATCAACAACATTTCTATATTGACATTTACAGCCCAATTTCCTTTTCCAATTAGTAACTTTAAGATTATTGTCAATGAAAGTCCCGCAATGTTCAGAATTTTTCAAAACTGTATGAAAGAATGTTTCCGCTGGCAATAAGGTATAATTAAAAACAATTTTTAAACCCTCAACAAGTTCATCTTTTGAAGTAACTAGATATTCTACAAAATTTCGATGTAAACCTATCCAATCCGATCCGCCGTCAATAACAATACCTAAATAAAATTGATTAAATTTTTTTTTACTATCTGAAATGCTTAAATCTAAAACTTTACCTTCTGGTAGAATTCTATCTCCAAGTCTCCACATCCTTAATTCACATTCGTCGAAAGTTTTATCCAGTCCTTGTTTTTGAATGAACTTGAGCACATCTTTACCGTGACTTTTTACAAAATTCTTTCCCAAATTATAACTTAAAAAGCTCTCCAATTTACTTGTAGTTCTAAGATAAAAGAAAAAAAAATTAATTAAATGAATAAAAATATTTATTAGTGTACTTACTTTAATGGAAAATCGGATTCACTCAAATTAATAATATAATCCCAGTCCCAATTCCAATTTTTTGAACTGGCAACTAGTTCTGTCATTCCAGTCAATAATACTTGTAGCAAACTTGCTCCTCCCCATATCGCCGAAAATCTCTTGGACATAAATCTAACATTATTTGGTAATTTTTCCTCAAGTATCAACAATTTTCTGTATAAATAGTCTTGTCTCTGCAAATATAAATAAATGATAAATCAAATTGTAATTATAAATTGAAGCTTTTTAAATTTGTCTTAACTTACAGCATCAATATGAATTAAAAAATAATGTCGTTCATGGAATATTGTTTTAAACAATCTTAAAATTTGACGAAAACTCCTACCATTCAAGGTAAGGAAAAACACTATTCGGACGGTTTTAGTTGGTTGTTTATTGTTATTTGAATTTTTCATCTGAGATATTTCATCTAGAGAGATAAGCTTTTTTCCTGCTTCGAGATCATGAAAGATACCAGTCTCGTAAATATCTATTAAAAATTTTTAAAAATTTGTAATTGTACCAAAGTATCAAATTGAAAACGATTTGGACTTTCGAAAGATTACTTACCAATGGCAAAATAACCCCCACAATTTTGATTTATGCTTGCTGGTTTATTTGGGTCAGATGTAGACGTGAGAACAATGGACGAAGAACACTTCATATTACATTTTTCTCTTGGATATTTATGCTCAAATTTTATCTTATTCCCACAAAAGCATTCAACTAAAATAGAAAGACAAGACATATAAATGTAAAATTCGGAATGAAATGTTGAATTCTATTTTATTTGTAAGCAATAAACTATATTTTCAACCTGAGTATTGCAAACCAGCATAAACATAACCAGATTGAAGACATAAATCGGTGCATTTACTGGGAGAATTATCATTATTTAAAAGTGTAACATGATCAGATAAAATTCGATTATTCGGTTCATCTTTAAAGAATATAAAATATATATTGAAATATGTACCATCAAATATAAAGTATTGTAAGTATACAATAAGATCCAAACTTACCTTTAAAACAACCCAAATACTTCATATAAGTTGTGTCTTGAAATAATAATAAAAATATATTGAAATACCATCAAATCAAGTATAAAGTAAGTAAAAAGTATTAAAAATCCAAACTTACGATCATTTTTACAAAATCTAGGCAATTTCTTAGGGTAGAGAGTATCCTGAACAATTTTACACGATGTTTTAATTAATTGCTCTTTACATTGAGAAGTTTTGGCACGAGTAATAGCAGAAATTGACTCCTTTAGTGTAATATTACATTCGGGAACAATTGGCAGACTTTCAATATCAAGTTTCAAAAGACTAGAGTTGTTTTCCTGCAAATTAAAAAATATAATTGTATATAATTAGTATAAGTACAAGACCCTACATCGAGGCTTAAGAATGAAATTGTTCTATCGCTTTTTTTGGCTAATAATGAATTGGTCTATCTACAAATCGCAGTATTTAAAAAGTTCAACTTTAAGCCTTAATAGCTCC
>JAQIXA010001439.1:0-24796 GCA_034699045.1 Nanhermannia cf. coronata Gr-Ori-00579 | reverse complement strand
AAAATGACTTTGTCCTGGAGAGGTCGCTGAATCCAAATTTCAATGAATGGATCACTTGGACTTGGAGGCAAAACATCACTGTTCTTCAAATCCCTATATAAATTAAAAATAGTTTAATTTCACCCCAAGTTTTGTTGAATTTAGCCCAAACTTTATCACCTACATATATATATGTCGACATGACCAAATATATCAGGTTGTACCAAAATAGAGGTGAGATTAATCGTAGCTTAAAAAATATGTAAAATTTTACAAATTTTGTTCAAACCTTGCTGAGAGCTCCACGTTGAAAGCATACTCTTGACCTTTGACATGTACCAGGCAAAATAACGAGAAAATTGAGAAAATTAAAAATTTGGACATTTTATAAAAATATTTATAAATTAATGAGTGTATGAAACGACCTTTAAAAATGTAATGAAATTGTTTATGGAAATCCCTACTACACTATCTATATATCTACTTTTTATCTAAAATGATTTCTAATTGATCGATATTGTAATAGATAATCGATAGTTATCTTTTAATTAAAATGACGAAATTTTCCAAAATATATACACTAGGATTTAATTAACTCTCCATAAATAGTCTATTACATAGTAATTGTGCGAGCAAAGCTGCTAATCGGTTACCTCTTATAAGACTATAAACATTTTTTGACGTGAATGGTCAAAAATTGGGGTCAAATTCAGAATTTCTGTCATCGGTTCCCTATTCCCATTTGAACCTCATGTTATATTTTTCCAATTTGGTTAAAATAGACCCTTTAAGAGCCCTTTGTACCCTAAAAGATAAATTAATTTTATATTTTTGTCGAAACACTCTGTAGCACAACTAGTCCCTATAAGGGTACTTCAGACTAAATTTGATTAAAATCGGCCTAATAATAGTTTTCGAGTTATCAAGCGAAAAAACAGACAAATAGACAGACAGATAGACTAAGTACTTACTTGTGCAAAAAGAGTTGAATAGCAAGTGATCGCTTCGCTCGCTCAATTAGTTATTGACAAATTAGTAGACACTTGACTCTTATCATTTTAACATTTTTTAAATACATAATCTGTTTATTATAAATAAAATATAAATGGTAACTTTTATAATTATACAAGTTAAATAATATGATCTATAATTATAATTTGGGATTTTTTGACTGTATAAGGTTTGCATTTTGCATCCACTTGACAAAGTTGAGTAGAGCTGCCAGTGGAGTTTCGGATCGGCTCGATCCGGCCGATCGACTCGAAACCGAACTCCAAGACGATCTCGACTCGACGCCATCTAACGAACATTCTGATAAATCGATTAAAGTGTCGGCGAGTGTTTGGCTGATTTTGAGCAGAAAATCGATATTATTCGGCTTTTTATAAACAGAGACCTAAAATATTGAGACTCAATTAAATAACCATTTTATGAGGCTTATTTATTATCGATTTAGCTGACCTCTGGAGAATCACATATGGAATGGTAACAGGATCTCATATTGCCTCGAAAGGGACCAGTGTCAGTCATAAGAACGGCGGGAAAAGTAGCCGGGATTTCTGTATCGTTCATGTACCAGAAACGGGCATGGTCAGACCTTTAAAATAATTAAAATTATAACAATAGTAATTAGGAGTTAGGTTGAAAGATCTTGGGAGAAAAAGGCAAACTCGGGTGGGAATTGAACCCGAGCTCCCAAACCCAAACTCATGTCCTTGAACCACTCACCTGGAGTATCTGGACTCTAATATGTCTTGATAAAAATAGCTAGGTATAAACTATATAAGGTACTTTAAGCTACCTAAGGAAATTGAGATGATCTGCGAGAGTTTCTAGGTCAGGGAGGTCAGCAGAAAGTCCAAGGGGGAACGGTTTTAGGCGGAATTTAGTCGAACTCTGGGGAGCTTGACCACGTGCTCTCCGATCCCAATGCTCTTTAAACTTATCCGACAATCTCTGGTCAATTCCTGTAGAAAATTCCAATTTTATTCAAAATTACTATCTTCCAAACTATCCCCAATCTACCCCTATTTATATATGTATAGTGTAAGTTACCTTTTCTATAGATAAGTGAGAGGAAATCCCCTTTAAAACCTTCATCAGCCAGTTGGTCATAAATCTGAGGCAAAATGAGTGACAATTCAGTGGGGAAACTTTGTGAGCCATAAGTCTCGTTAAAGTTCATGATCGTGTCCAGAATGAAGGCTCCCTGGAAATGGGCCATACCCCCACTGTGTGTCGGGAAACTGGTTCGTAATATCTACACAAGAAGGCAAAATAAATCAAAAAATTTGGAAATTTTTTGAAATTGAGATTTTGGCTAGAAATTTTGGAATTTTGGAAATTTTCTTTACCTTCATGAGATAATTTTTAATGAAAACAAGCGATCCTTGAGAGCCCACTTCTTCCAGGTCAAATGCAACAAATATGATGGAATATCTTGGCCTGAATTTTGAAAAATATTTAGCTCGAATTTTACCTAAATATATATAGGGGTAGACTGGGGATAGTTTGGTCATGGTTTTGAAAGATAGCTTGTTAAACAGATAGCTGCATCAGTAAAGGCTGTCCAAATTCCAAAAATATAGCCAAACTATCTCTGATCTACCCTTCTTAGGGACATGTACCTGCAGCCAGATTGACTTATCGCTCGAGCAATTTCAAGCATGGCCGCCACACCAGACCCATTATCATCAGTCCCAGGTGTAAAATTAACTACAAATATTATCAAAAAATTTCAAAAATTTTCAAAAATTTATAAATTCTTTAATTATAATTTGCTAGTAGTACCCGTATCCCAGTGAGCCCCGACGACGAGGGGCCTGTCCGTCGGCTTGGAATATTCTCGACCGTTGAGGATGCCGATGATGTTCGCCCCGACTGGAATCTGAGTCCCCTCGTACTATGTAATATAATTTTAAATATAGTCCTTATTCAGCTCTGAAAAACTCAATTCTAAGCCAAGTACATATATGTATCTCTTACAAGGGATAGGAATTGTATAGGGTTGAAATACTGGATCGAAGTTGAGATTCCTGAAGTAATTTGGAAACTGTCTGAAATATATTTACGAACTACTTCCTTCGCAGTCTCGTTCGTCACCTGCAAAAAATATTCAATGAATATGTGTAGGGGTAGACTTGGGATAGTTTGGTAAGGGAAATATGGCATTATTTAGTGTACATGTGATCGAGGGTATGTGAAAATGTTCTGAAGCATCCAATCGAGATTTTCCCGCCTTATTTGAGGTCCCCAAGGGGGGATGTATGATATTTGGTCCACGTTGAGATGTCTTGTGTTAATTCGGGACGAGTGTCCAGATGGGGCTGGTCCAGTTGGGTAGAAGGTGGGCTCGAACCCTCGACCTGGCTCCAAGTGGACACCTGTCCGACGACCCACCCTCGTTGACCGATGTTCCACCTCGTCACCTGAACTACCCGATAATTCCTCGAGCCGAACCGAAGTGCTGCTCGGTTTGAGAAAAAATTCCGCTCGCCACTGGAAAAATATAGGGGTAAAATTCAACCAATATAGGGATGAAATTAAATTTTTTATATTTTTAATACCTGCCGAGCCTGCTCTTTCAAAAGTCCCGGGTTCGATTCCTCAACCAGCTCCAACTTTTCGATCAGTCGGCCTAAAACAGCCCCACCGATTACAACCAGCCACAGACCTAAAATCAAAAATACACTTTTCAGTTCAGCTCTGAAATGCCTAATTTTATCCTCTATTACACTCACACATATTATGACAAAATTGAGTATTTTTGGACTGAAAAAAAAAGTTTAAAAGTCAACACTATAATAGGTACATTTTTTAGTAGATAGTAGTAGGTATGAAGTTTATGACAAAAAACATGAAAAATTTCAAAGATTTCAAAAATGTGCTTAGATATTTGCAAAAATCTCAAATTCTGTATGTTTCCTTATATAAAAATTTGTATTCAATCGATAGAACTCATCAATCTATCACCATCACTCAAAAATATTTGCAAAATTTTGCAAAAAATTAAGTTATTCAGGGCTGAACATTCGGTTTTTTTAAAATTTTTAACGATTTTTTTCCAAAATTTTCAGTCAAGTTAGCTTCTTAAATATTTGTTTTAATTTCATAAGGGGCAAAATTAGACATAAAATACAGGGTTAGATTCAACCAAAATAAGGATAAGATTATATCAGAGCCTTTCTTGGACAAATTTCAATTCAAATTTCACTTTTATACGAAGATTTTGGTCAAAATTTGATCTTTTTTTAGACGAAAAATTGATTTCCATTTCCAATGACAAAATAGATTTGTCTAAAAACAGCAAAAAGAACAAATCTGACAGACTGGATTAATGGGCAGTAAAGCTCGATTTATTTTCAAAATTGTATATAAATTCCGAATAGAAAGTCCGATTTAATACCATCCCTATTTTAGTTGAATTTATCCCTATCTTTTATGTCTAACTTTACACATCTGCACTGTTTGAAATTAGCCCAAATTTTTGTAAAACTTATTAATCTAAACCAACCAAAACTAGACAAAAAACAATTTTGGGTTAATTTCATACACACTCAGAAGTCAGGAGTTTATACAAAAATATAGGGGTAAATTCAACCAAAATAGGGATGAAATTAAACACAAATCTAGATAGAAAATTACCTTTAAATAAAAAACTGTTTGAGATTTTTGGACCAGCCATTATTATTTATTATTTATTCTGATCTGAACTTGAACAATCGACTAAATTTTAATTTCGACTGATTGTTGAATTGAAATTGAAATCAACAATTAAAGAAATATTTGAAATTGAAAGTCAATGGGGGTTGAAAAAACCCCCATCGAATAAAAAAAAGGATTTTTTTTATGTAAAATCTCGTTTTTAAACGAGTTTTAAAATCATTTGGTTTTTATTAATTTATGAGGTTTTTATTTTGCTATTTACCTATAGGGGTAAACGAGCGAGTGTATAAACCTGATATACAGGGGTAGATTAGGGATAGTTCGCGAAAACGTTTTCTAAAGGTCAGCCTTTTTTTCTTAACATAAAAACTAGTTATCTATATGACCTGAAAAGGTCAATATTTTCTAAAACTAATTTATTATACAATTTATGAGTATAGAAAAAAAAAATATGAAAAATTTCAGAAATTTCAAAAATGTAATCAGTTTTTTGTAAAAATCTCAAATTCTGTGGGTTTTCATATATAAAGATATAGATTCAATCGATAGACCTCTTCAAATCATTGTAAAATATTTGCAAAAAATTTAAAGTTGTCCAGGGTTGAACCCTGGACAACCATTCGGGTTTTTTTTTGAATTTTTCCAATATTTGGATATTTTCAGTCAAGTAGTACTTTTATATCATTACAACTTATAATCTCAATTTTCAAATCTTATTTGAAATCTTAGTTTTCGTGAAATCCAGGATTTAATGGAGATATCGTTCAGGTGAAATCAAGGCAATTTCAGATTAAATCAGTCTGTCCAAATTTTTAAAAAGCTTTGCAAAACTATCCCTAATCTACCCCTACCTCTATTTTACATAGGTATAAGGTATACTCTTGATTATTGGATGAAAACTGCCGGTCTTATCGAGATAGATAAAAATGGGGTTGAGTTTCACTTTATATTACTACGGATATATAATATTACACTAATTGACTGAATGAAATTGAACTTGACCTTTCTCAAACCCAATTAAAATACGATTTTTTTTGACCCCATTTAAAATGCATATTATATTTAAGTCTAATCTGGAGTAAAGATCAACTCGAGTGATCCCATGTAGTTATAGACTGGAATTTCTCTATAAAGTTATAGTAGAATGAAAAATTCGTAGGATTTAATCTCATCCCTATTTTGGTTGAATTTACCACTATATTTTTGATATAATTTTACCCAAAATTGTTTTTTGTTAAGATTTTGTTAGTTTAGGTTAGGAATATTTTACAAAAATTTTGGCTAATACATACATATTTCAAACAGATGCAATGTGTAAAGTTAGACCAAAAAGATCAGGGGTAAATTCAGGTTTAACCAAAATAGGGATTGGATTAAATCGGGCCCATTTTTTTATACTATTTTGTAAATAAATCGAACTTTACTGCCCATTAATCTAGTCTGTTTTGATTGTCTTTTTTAAAATAATACATTTTATCATTTTATGATCAATATTTTATTAAAAAAACCTCAATGATCCAAATCTATGTCTAAAAAAACCTAATTTGACCTCGAAATTTCCAAAATTTTAATCAAAATTACAAAAATTTCAGTCAAAACCTCAAAAAAGTAAAATTGAGACTTTTAAAGTCATTTTTTGAGCTTTTTTGATACGATTTAAAGCGTTTTACATATAGCTGTTTTAACAAAGATTTAAATAAAGATTTAATTTGGTTTTGAAAATGCTCTAATAACGAGTATGCCTGATTCAATTACAATTGTATAAAATTTAATATTAGAAATTCAAGATTCTTACCGAAAAGAGCGTTCATAATTTTGTGAATTTGGGTCCACAAATCTCACAAATCCAAAATGTCACTTTTTATGACCTCGTGTTCAACTACATCCTATCAAATTCCAAAAAAATATTTCTAAAACAAAATCTTGAAATTTTCTAAAAACTAGAATATTAAAACCTTAAGAAAATAAGCTAATAATATGATATATATAATGAACCTTAATGTTCTTAATATGATCCCTAAACTTGAACTAACTACATAAATAATAAAATAAAATAAAAAGCTTTAATAAAATTCTCTTTAATATTAATAAGCCAAGTTCCATTATAATTAAATTAATGATTTTATTCTCGCTGAGGAAGCCAAGCAGAGCAAAATCGCATGTTCATACACCTATTATAGGTATCTATAATACTTTGTATACCTAAAGTATAAAAAAACTTGAAAAAAATCCTCAAGTTCCACCTCAAAAAGGCTCTTAATTGATGACAAAAAAAATTTTTTTTGCAAAAATTTAGCAATTTTAGGGAAATATTAAAGTATTTAAATGTATTTTATAGGTACTTAAATCTTTAGTTGAGGATGTGCAAATTCAAGAGAGGAACAAGAAGGTGTGAATTGTCAATTCTCAATTAAATATTCATTATCTCCAAGTTCAAGATCGTTCTATCTCTCAAATTATCAAGTATTTTATAAATTAAATATGCAAAAAAGGCAGGAAATGACTTTTTTTCTATTTTTTTGTATAAAATGATGTCATGAGTAAAAGTCCCATGATCTTATAGTATAAGAACTTCGAGTTTTTTTGAGTCAAACTGAGCCTGAGAATTCTGAATAATTACGATATGCTCCAATTAAACACAAACTTTCCCCTTTGAATTTGCAATAGTAGAGGTTAGATTATTATAATTCATAATTTGTTCTATTTTTGTGAATAATAAAACCTTTATTTAGAAAATCCTCCTGATATGCAGTAGTATAATAAATAAATATGGTTTTTATAAATTTTTAGAGATTTTTAGGATAAATATTTGGATTATTTTTGTAATTTATTTAACTTGAACATTGGCGAGTGATTCTGACTTGACGAGGCCTTTGCCTTGAACTGAGAAAGGGATCCCTTTATAGGTGGCTGATAAACTCGAGTCTGTTGTGAGGTCAGGAGCCACGGTTTCCCAAATCTTTTTCTTCGGATTTAAAACTCCATCTGGGTTTCTGGTGAACCCTTCAAAATCCACTAAATCACCTGGAACACAACCTGGAAGAAAATGAATTTTTAAGAAAGTATTATAAAAAGGTTATCCGAAAAGTTTTGGCCTAATTTAAACCGGTTTAAACACAAAAATAGCATTCAAAATTGATCAAAATGACTAAATTTACTATTTAATTTGTAAAAATTGTTAAATTAGAAAGAATCGAATAGATTTGAGCTCAGAAAAACCAAATTTCGACTGGATTTTAGATTAGTGATTATGTCAAAATGTGATTTTTCTATCAGTTAATGAATTTACTTGATGTATAGGATATTTTATAATTATAATTATAATGAAGAATTACCAGGAGGTGGTAGAAGAACTTCGACTTTTTCAGGTGTTGAAGCACACATCACCATCCCTTCTGAGACTATACCCCTTAACTTGGATGGTTTCAAATTACATAAAACTACAACCTAAAAAACACCATCATTATGTTAAAAAAATCATACAAATACAGAAAGATGTAAATATGATATGATATGATTAATTTTACCATTCGATTCCTCATTTGATCAATTGGAACATGTTTGACGAGTCCACTCACAATAGTCCTCGGTTGAGCTTCACCGAGGTCAATTTTTTCAACATAAAGTCCATCTGAAAATAAATCGAGGAAAGTATTTATTATGTCAATGTATTCAGCTTTGAAAAACCATATTTTACACATGTATGAATTTAAGGAAAAAATAAGGATTTCAGAGGTAAACCAATAGAAGGTAATTTAGTTACCAGCATCAGGATGTTGATCAACTTGTATTATTTTTCCCACGCGGAAATCCAATCTTGAAATATCAACAGCACCCTCAGCTGCTCCAGCAGCATCTCCACCACCACCACCACCACCACCACCACCTTTAGCTCCACCACCAGCTGATTTCTCTTTTTTCTTTCCTTCCTTTTTATCACCAGCTACTGGAGCTGGTTTACTTTCTTGAAC
Source organism: Nanhermannia cf. coronata Gr-Ori-00579 (assembly GCA_034699045.1). Classification (NCBI taxonomy): domain Eukaryota; kingdom Metazoa; phylum Arthropoda; class Arachnida; order Sarcoptiformes; family Nanhermanniidae; genus Nanhermannia; species Nanhermannia cf. coronata Gr-Ori-00579. Next base: position 16,181 of record JAQIXA010001439.1, on the reverse strand, counting down.
TTGAACTTGAGCAGCAGGTTCTTCAGTAGCAACAGAAGCAGGAGGAGCTGGTGTTTGCTCTTTTTTACTCGACTTGACAAGGTTTTGAACTACAACAGCATTTGGGTCATATCCAGCAGGCTATTAATAAAATAATTAAAATAATTAAATGACAATTTATTTGAGGATAATTATAATTATAATAATAATTAGCTTACAAAGTCAAAGGGTCTGATGACAACATTGACACCATTCTCAATTTGTGCGAGGGTAATTTGTTCATGAAGTTTTTTCACCTCCTCTGCCAACCTCGAGTTCTCCTCCACCAATTTTTTCATTTCTTCAGTCAGTTCTGGTCCACCACCACCACTTGGTTTGCTACTACTCATCACTTTCTGAACCTCTGTTATCTAAATAATCAAGTAAATAAATAAATTATACTTACACTTGACCTTTGTGACACTGACACTGACCCCCCTGGGCTGATCAGATAAATGAGATACTGCAAATGTGTCAGTAAATGTCAAGAATCTAGTCAAAAATCCAAAAAAATTTGGTCAATTTCAAAGGTCTCAAGTTTTTTCGAGAACCTGTTAAATTGTCCAGAAAAGGGTCAATAAAAGGTCACATATTATGTTAAGGTCAAGGTCTCTGGTCGCTGGACCCTGACACATAGGCGACAGTTAGGTCAATTGACGACAGGTCCCTTGTAAAATAAAAATAAATTGTATAAAATTGCTTACCTTCTGCCTGACTTCTCGTGTCAGAGTGTCGATAATTTTAGCATTACTCTGAACACGCTGGACAATCTCACCTGACATCCTCCTCAGGAAATTGGACAGAATTTTGGACAATTAAAATTAACCCGACAATTAAGGACCACAATTAAAATGACAATAATTTAATTTTAATTATTATTTTTCCAAAATTGAAAAGAAAAAGAAAAATATCAGCAGATTTCAGATTTTGCCGACTTTTATATTTTGTAAGAAATTTGGACTCAATTTAGAAAATGGATTTTGCAACTTGAAACTTTTGAGGGTAATTTGGGGATATTTTTCCAATCGGTTTAATTTGACCCTATAAATATGTTTTTAATTGAGTTGATCATAGTTAATTTTAATTATTGCATTACATTAATACCATTATACATTATATAAGTAGTAGAAAAGTAGGATTCCGATTTAATCTCACCCCTATTTTGGTTGAATTTACCCCTTATATTTTACCCTAACTTACCCTTTCTGACCATGAGTGCATATATGAAATTGATCCATTTTTTAAAATACTAACCTTTAACATAAACTAAACTACTAAACTAAGAAAATTTGTGTTACTTTCATACAAGACAAGGAGTAAATTTGTGTAAAATATATGGGGGTAAATTCAAGCAAAATATAGGGGTAAAATTCAACTTAAATTCGATTTGAAAAGTAGTAGTCCTTGAGAAATTTATCTTTTGAACTCTATACATGTACCCTACTACAGAGTACTACTATACTATATGGGGTAATTATAAGCTTGTTATTTTGCTAATTACAATTTATAATTATTTTAATATAAGTAAAGTAGTTTAATACATACACATAAGTTAGTAGTTTAATAATGCCTAGTTTTAAAGTTAGTTCGTAGTTAAAAAAAAAAGTTAGTGTAAAGTTGTACAAGGTCAAGTCCACTACTGGGTTTTAGTCGACAATTTGGACAGTACAGTTGGTCAAAAAACTGAAATGTCAAATGGCAAAAAAATAAAGTTTAATTTCATCCCTAATATAGTTGAACTTAACCCTATATATATTTTTCATCAATAACCTTATGAAACCCTGTTAACCCTGTGATGAAATTAACCCAATTTAAATCCTAACTAAACTCTAAACTAAAATAAAATAAAATAAAATTTAGGTTTTTTGGTTGAATAATACCCATATAATTTTGGTCTAACTTTACCCAAAATATATTTAGTTTTAGCAGTTTTAGTGTAATTTAGAATAGGTTAGGATTTTTATAAATATTTTGGGTTAATTTCATATATTATAGAATAGAAGGTCAAGTTAGATCAAAAATATGTATATGGGCAAATTCAACCAAAATAGGGATGAGATTAAATCCTTAAGTCAAAAAAATAAAAAATCTCATAATAATCTTTTTTAGACTGGATTTTTGTAATTTTTTCGGCAAAATGTTGATTTTGCCCAAATGACCTAGAACCGTATTATAAATTCTAATCTAATCTCAATTTATAAACAAGTTCAACTCTACTATGTGAGTATAAATTATATACCTAGGTAGAGTATTTATTAATCAAAATCAAATGTCATTTAATTTATCATTTACTAACTAACTATAATAATCAGAATAATACTAGTATTAATTAAAATATAATATAAGTCAAGGAAAAAGGGACAAAGGTCAATCTGCTCCTGCTCCTGCTTGGTTCTCAATAAAATAAAAACTTCTTATCTCAATAATTCAGTTTTAAACCTTATACACATAATTACTAGAAGTTTGTTCCAGTAGTTTCAGTTTATTATAAGATCTTGGAAATAGAAAAGTTAAAATTTTTAGCAAATTAAGGCCATTTTTAAGCCAATTTTTAAATCAATAATTAGTTAATTGTAGTTAAAATGTCTTCACTACAAGGTCCAATGCAGTTGTTAATTCACAATGCGAAGCAAATCGTGACAGTGTCAAGAAATGGAGAATCGTTTCTCAAGGGGGATCGAATGCGGCCGCACATCCTGAACCGGAAACCGGATGACGGACTTTCCATACTCGTTGATAAGTCAGTTTTTTTTTCAAATTATTGTTGAACTACATTTATCCTTAGTATATATATAAGCCTTATAAAGCCCTTTTGACAAATTTTGACCAATTTTGAACAATTTAAAAAAATTTTGACTTTTGATAATTTTGACAAATTTTGAATTTTGACCAATTTTTTTGATAATGGAAACATTTAAGCCAAATAAAAAATATTTAAATAGTGCAAATTTGATTACTGAAATTTTGGCATTTGGATACTTTTGGGTAGGGTACTCAAATGATTTGAGTGCTACTTTTACTTTTAAATAGCTAAGAGTAAGTGCTCATTTGTTCAGCGATACTTTTGGGTCTATAAGAAAAAGTGTAAAAGTCAGGGTCAGGATTTGAACTCAAGCAATTGCAGAATACATGCTAAGGCCAGAGTCCAAACCACAGAGCTAGCAGTCTGCTGCAATGAGAATTTTAGATAGAAGTTTCCAGAAATATTTCAATTAGAGAAGATAAATAACATAATCCTAATCCTAATCTTTCATATTATAATTATAGAGTGCAATTTTTTCAATTTTACAAATAAATGACTTGTTCATTCATATTTTGTATTTTGAATTGAATATTTAGAAATGGGAATATAGCAGCCGTCGGATTCGACAGTGAAATTGGTGTCAAATGTCAAAATATAACAATCGAGAAACGGCTGGATGCTTCAAATCTTTGTATAACACCAGGATTTATAGATGCTCATACTCATCCTGTTTGGTAATAAAATAAAACACCTTCTTATGGTTAGACTTGATTTTTATCGATTTTTTGGCGAAATATTCATTCATAAACCATTGACCTAAAACTGGATTAAACTCTTAATCTTATCTCAATTAGGGCTGGAGATCGTGTTCATGAATTCAGAATGAAATTAGCTGGAAAATCATATATGGAAATCCATAATGCTGGTGGTGGGATTTTACTTACTGTCGAGCATACAAGGTCAGTCGATCTAGAGGTCAAATTATTTTTAATTTTAAATAATTAATAAATAATTAATTTTTAGGAAGGCTTCTGAAGAGGAATTGTACAGAAATCTCAAAGACAGGCTTCTCAGAATGCTCAGATCAGGTTCTAGAAATCAAATTTTCCAAATCAAACTAAATAATGCCCATCAGGTTACCGGATAAACCGGATTTAAAGAAACCGAACCGGACTTAACATCACTAGTCACTATAAGAAATAACGAATTTTCTTTAATTTTTTAGGAACCACGACAGTTGAGTGTAAATCCGGCTATGGACTTGACACCGAATCAGAAATGAAATTACTTCGAGTTCTGAATCGAGCCAAACATGAGATTGAACTTTTGGACATTTCCATCACTTTCCTTGGAGCTCATGCCATACCAAAGTACCGTAAAAAATTACTTAAAAATGCTTTTCTTAAAAGTTGCAAATTTTCTTTAAAAGTTGCAAATTTTCTTGAAAATTTTAAAAATTCTCTTTTTTTACATACAGTGGTAAGGACGAGGAAAGTGCAACGAGAGCAGTTATTGAAGAACAATTGCCTGAAATTGCCAAAGCCATTCGATTGGGCGAAATTTCTGTGGACAATATTGACGTTTTCTGTGAGCGTTCCGTTTTCGGTATCGAAAACACCAAGAAAATACTCGAAGTAATCAACATCAATAAATAAAAATACTTTATATCGAAGTTCCATTCATTTTCTTATACTTTATAGAGAAATTTTATTAATTTTCGTATACATATAGGCTGGAAGAATTATGGGTCTAAGGCTTAATTTCCATGCAGGTTACACAAAAATGAATAATTTAATCAGTATAATATGTGTTGTTTAATAACAAAAAATTAATTTTTTTTAGATCAAATTGCCAAAGTTGGTGGTTCCACAATGGGGGCAGATCTCCGCGCTGAGGTGAATTTTTGAATTTTGAATATTTTGACATAACTTTGTACATTTTTGGAGTAATTTCAAATACATATTTTCTATCAGGTGATGTCCCATCTTGAGAACGTGACTGATGAGACGATAGAGAAAATGGCTGCAAATGAGACATTTGGTGTGATGCTCCCAACAGCTGCCTATGTTCTCAAATTAGAACCACCTCCAGTTAGAAAAATGGTAAAAAAAATCATCATTATTTATAAGTAAGGCAACTAATTGCAAATTTTTTTTGGTTTACAATAATAATAATATTAGAGCATATTATAGGGCATTTTCTACTAAAAAAAGTAGCATCATTTGTCATTTTTTTTAGAATTATTGAAAATATCTGTACCTATATTCGAGAAATTTTCTAAAATTAAGATACCTACATTTTTCTAAAATATATTGCAAGATTTCAGAATTTAAAAAGCATTTGAACTTAAAAACTTATATACCTACTAAACATTATAAAAAGTAGTAATTTTACCTAGAAAAATTATTCTAAAAATATTGAGGTAGGTAGATGGATTCGAACCCGAGACTGGAGACTGTTGAGAAAAATACATAAAATTACTTTTTTTTAAGAAAATGAGCAAAAATTCGCAAATTTTGTGGAAAATTTGAGTAAAAAATGGTTGGTCTTTCGACCTTCGTAAGCGAAGTGCCTTCATTTGAGACTTCGTGTTCGTAGGCTTTAGTCACTCTTGCTCATATGAGATAAACAGGTTTATCTTTGAAGCCGAAGCTTATACCATCAGACCAATTCCTTGGCCTGGCCATGCACCTCTAAACTAAAACTCAGATTTATACCCCAAGAAATTTTTAATTTGACTTGAGATTTAAACTGATGGTGACTAATTCAAAAAGAAGTCTATTAAGCCTGTTAATCTGCCTGAAATGATCAAATTTTACTAAAATAAGACATATTATTTTTAACGTTGATATTCTGTAGATCAATGCTGGTGTTCCAATCGCTCTTGGTAGTGATTTTGGTCCAAATGCATTCTGCCTATCCATGGTATGTCAATATTCTTAAAAATTAATGAATTTTTTTAATTTTAGAATTTATAAAATTAATGATTTTTTAAAGCCCACAGTTATGAATCTCGCTTGTATCCTTTTCGGAATGAGTCTCGAAGAAGCCTTGGTCTCCTCAACTTTGGTTTGTTATTTAACGTTTAAAAGCGACTCCGATTTAATCTCATCCCTACTTTGGTTGAATTTACTCCTCCCTGTATGAAAATAACCCAACATTTTTTAAACTCCTAACCTAACCTAAACTAAACTAAAAAAGGGCTATTTTCATACAGAGCAGAAGTAAGTAAAGTTAGACCAAATATAATAGGGGTAAATTCAATTAAAATAGGGATGAAATTAAACACAAGTCTTTAAAACTTTGAAAAATTCACTAAAACTGAAATTTTGAAATATCTTTTACAAAATTTAGAATGCTGCTGCCTCACTTGGCCTATCAAAAACTCATGGTATGCTTATATCAATTTTATCTAAATTAAAAAAATGATCATTTTTTTTTAATTTAAAAAGGTTCAATTGAGGTTGGGAAGAAAGCTGATTTTGTCCTATTAGATGTACCCACGTGGGAACATTTAATTTATCAATTTGGGGAACATGAAAAACTCATCCAAATGGTCATCAAGAATGGATTTGTGGCCTACAATAATGATAGAGCTAGACAATAAAGATATAAAAACAATTAACAATATCTGTGTAATTATAATTTGACAACAAAAATAGACAGAAATTGACTTTTTATTCTTTTAAAACATCCGATAAATTAGTCATAAATACATTCATAAGAAGACCTTTAAATATTTTAAATAAAATAAATAATTCATTTTGGTAAAACCTTAAAACCATAAATCGTAGAAAGAATATCTCAATAAATGCATAATTTTCAATTTTAAGTTGTTTTGATATAGATGATCTGGTTAAAGGTAGGTACTTACAAAAAAAGTCAAGTTTTAAGAATTGAATTTAGTAAATGAATCACAAAGTTCATGGATTGATCATCAATTAGGACAATGTCGAATTTCACAATAAATGAATCGAGTCGATCGTTGATCTTTTAAAAAAATACAAAATTAAATTACTTATCATTATATTATACCTAGGACATTTTTAACAATTTTATACCTTGTCGTTCAAAAATCCAATTTTAAGAACAGCTTTCGGATTACCCATCCCTATATATTAATAGACAAAAATATTGATATTTTTAATAATTCGTGTTTTTAATTGCAATTTATACCTTTGGCCATGTCACAATCTCCTAAACTATCACCCTGTAAAATATATGTAGGTAAATCTTTATTTAGATGATAGTTTTATAAAAATATATTTTATGGTATTTTTACGAGTAATATGGCAGTGTCTCGATGAGCGACCTTCTCAAAATAATCCGACCCTTGAAGAACTGACTCATTTTTATTGTACATGTGAATAAGTGGTGGTTTAAATCCAATCTGTAAATTAAAAAAAAGAAGCTTTTGTGATGATTACTATGATATTTATGACAACAGAAAGTCCATTAAAATCCGAATTTTTTTTAAAACTTACAACTTTATCATCAGAATCAAAATCCATTTGATTGGACACGACTTTAATATTTCCAAAAGAAGCCTCATGTGCAATTAGAACTTCAGTAAGAAGATCACCAATTCCACCAGAAAAAATGAGAACTGGGACTTGAGCCTTGTCCAACATGGCCAACATTTCCTGAGCCTCATCTCGAAATAAAGCTCTCGACTGAGCCACCATTTTTCTAATTAGTGATTTCTCAATCTTGAACCTCGCCTGGTTTTTATGAGCTAATTCATACCTAAAAAAAATACAAAATTAAAATTAAACTATGTAGTTAAAAAGCATTTTAATTACTGTATTAATTACCATTCGACCATGTGAGGTGTTTTTTCTTCAATTGACATGTCATTACAGATTTCAATCGGATTAGTACTTTTTAAAAAGAATATCAGCCTCCTAAAAAACACCAAAAAATAAATTAATTAAATTAGAGAAAGGTCAAGTATTCGAATTCTTTAGCTCTGAAAACCTGATTTTTCCCTAATTTTGGCAGGTAAACAAGAGTAAATCGATGTAAAATAAGACCAAAATCAGATTTTCAGAGCTAAATTTTTATGAGTTTGTATGACAAACCTTTTTATATTCTTCTGGCATTAAATCGCTTTTATCCAAAATTCCTAAAAATAAAAAGTAAAGGTTACATAAGGAAAATTATTCTGAAAAAAACCCACATTTTGGACTCTTAATTAAGTAGGTAAATTCGTGTAAAATTGAGCCAAAGATTGGTTTTTCAGAGCTGAATAAAAATGATCTTTACCATGACAGGAGTTGCACTTGACACCATCCTTATGATACCTTATAATTATACAAAATCGTCAATAAAATTAAAAATTACAATTTTTTAAAATGACAAAGTGTACCTGGTGATGGTGTAGTCAAAATCTGTGATGATCTGAAGTGACGATGGGCCCTGGTCCACCAATGTCTTAAGAATGGACTCGACTTGTCCAGGGTCTCGAATTTTGATCGAATCAGCTGCTCTGGTAGTAGTGTACAGTGACAAGATCTGAAAAATTAAACTAAATTAGTCATTTTAATAATTGACAGCTCTGAAAAACCTGACTCTGGTCTCAATTAAGCTTATAAAATAGAGGGCAAAATCGAGTTTTTCAAAGCTGAATTTAATTATTAATTTGCTGAATTTGCAATTTAATTATTAAATGCAAAAAAAAGAGACTTACATTGGTTAAGTGTGAGATTGACATGACTGAAGCTGAAGATCGGCAGTAAGAAAAGTATAAAAATCTCCTAATTGGATAAAACACCTTGAAATGTGGACAAGGTCAAGGTGTCCAAGCGTCAAGGTCAAAGGTCATTAAAATTAAAAATCAGCCAGCAAAAATAATTAAGTTTTTTTTGACTTTTCTAATCTAAATTCTAAATCTAATTTTTCAATTTTTGGCATCTCTGGTTCGGTTTTTAAAATTTCTATTCTGCTCTGCTGCTCAGATTTTGAGACTTGAGACAAAAATTGAAAATTTCATTTCAGTTCTGAAAACCAGGATTTCGATTTCGGCCTAATTTTCACAAGTTACTACCTAATACTGAATACTCGAATTCGAATTAAGGTCAAAATTTGATTTTTCAGAGCTAATATAGCCATAAACTTCAAGTTAAAAAAATATTTCGATCGAACAATATAAAAATTGGCTTGATTGAATGATACTCTTTCTGTCTTTTCATAAATTAAGCTCTGAAAAACTCAATTTTGGCCTCAATTATATATGTAAATACTAAATATATAGCTGATATTCAAGCCAAAAAAGGTTTCTCAGAGCTGAATTAAAGACTATATATATAGTAGGATAGTTATATAGTATTAGTGTAAGGTTCTAAAATGGTAAAATATAAAGCTCTATTTCTATTCTCTTTTCAGTGATCTTTTAAAATTATTTATGTCCTTAATTAAATTAATTACTAATTATATTAGAATCATCTCAAAGAATGATTATCGAGATTATGTAGTTAAATTAAACGGAGAATTTATTTGAGTTTTTTTTGCCAATTTTTCGAAGAGACATTAAAAAAAAAGTCAGTAAAAAAAAATTAAGAATACATAAGATCGATTATTAACAATCATCGATTCTTCAATTAGAAAACGATTAGATAAAACAAATAATACATTTTTTTAGAACAAATACGTAGAATAAGAATATAAAAGGGTAAAAACACGTAAGTAAATTAAGTAAAATTAAAAAACGTAGGATAAAAATACGTACTTATATTAGTATAGTAAAAAGGATCTTTTAACGAGATTTAGGTAAATTAATTTAATAATTAGAATTTGAGATGAGATGAGATCAATTAATTAATTAATTTGTTACCAATTTCTTCAGGTCATGTCATAGTTCATAGTGTCATATTGTCGTGATCATGTCATAATTGAGTTGTTCAAGTTGGACCACCATGTCTGCTACTTTGTGTTTTTGATTTTCCATAAAACGAGTTCAAGGGCTGTCCGAGCATCTTCAGTTGAATTATGACCAAATTCTGAGACTTGAATGGTCTTCCCAAGGATCTCTGATGAGAGGGTCCTTAAGGCTCTCTTGTAAGGTAGACCTATACCAAAAAAACGCAATTTTTAGAATAATCTTTAGCAAATTATGTTATTTTATATTTTAATCAGTTCTTACCCTGTTTATGAGGAAAGACAAGAGCTGTGTCGATGCAGTAATTGTGACATAATTTGAGAGCCAGGAGGTCACACTCAAGACTGTGGCCGATGATGATTGTATTTGGTCGAATATTTGCAAGAAGAACAGCATGGACATGGTGAATGGTCGTTTCCTCGTTGGCCAAATCCACTTCATTGATTCCACTGAAACGAGTGTTGTAGTCAAGAACTGGATGAGTCGTCTTTACATATTGATCATAACTGTTAAAAAAATTAATTATATAATTATTAATAATTAATGACACCTTTAAAATTGTATGTAAGTTAAATTATTTACATGATTTGAGAAGAATTGAAAGATACGATTGTCACTCGAGCCAGCTCAAAACCTTGAGTGGTATAAATCTAAAGAATTAAATAAAAAATTTAGGTTATTCTCTAATCTAGTATCTAGTAATTTTGTTCTCGATAATAATTATAGGTATATTACATATTCACAATCAAGTCCAATGATATCCCAAGGATTCTGTCCCATAGTATCTTCATCACCTGGACCAAGGATAGCCGAGATAAACCCAAAGAGATTTCTTCCAAATCCACCAATAACATGACTATTTGCCATTGTACATCCATCTCCAGAAGCAGCACCATCACCTGAAAAAAAATCGAATACATTTTAGATCTTCTTGTGTTAATCAGCTATTTATATTAATTATTGTCTTATTTTAATCAACTAAAATTTTGTTGTGAATTCAATTATATACTACTAACTATTTCTCTTTTTAAATCGACGATCAGGATTGTAAAAACAACTCTCTTGCTGGACTGGAAATCCAAATTTATCCACTTGAAATCCCTTACTGCATCGGTCACAAACTCTCAAGTCCGAGTCAATTGGATACCTCTCTCGCTTTCGAGGTATTGCAATCACATGACCTAAAAAACCACAAAAAAACAAACTCAGATTTAGATATTATAAATAACAGTAATAAGATAATATAAATTTCTATAAGCTCTACTATTACCACGAATTCCATTAGGATTAGTTCTTGGGTATCCATTTTCAATCAAATCACTATCTTTCATTATATAACGAAGCATTGACTTGTACGCTTGAGTAGGATCTTGAGCTCCACCACCAGAAGTCAGAATTGCATCAGGTGCAGGTGGTGAAAGAGAATTATTATTATTAACATTGACATCTGCGAAAAAATTAAGGTTTTTTAAAAGACTAATTAACTTCACATAGCATTGATAAATACCAAATTCTAAAAATCACTTTGAAAATGAAATTATTGGAAATAAAATAATAGTCTTACGTGCTGGTGGAGCAGCTATTCCAGAAACACTACGAAATTAAAAATTATAAAATTAAATATTAATAAGGTATCTTAGATGAAATTAAGATTGATGGTTACCAATGACCATCTGCTGGAGTTATGGGAGCATTTTGACCTTCAATTTCAATCCAATTCCACTCACAAAGACCCCTCCTCGTCAAATTAAACACCCATTTAACTCTAATCCAAAAAAAGCAAAAGAGGATTAAATATAAACATAAAATTAATAACTAATTTATAAATGATGTCAGTGTCAGGTTTAGGGGGTACTTACATAAGGATGACAAAGTCGAGGATGGCGAAGAAAACGTGGTTGACCAGACTGAGGCTCCATGATGTCCATGACCGTTGTGACTCAAGGCTACCTGAAGCTATAATTATACAAAAAACAAATTAATTAGCCAGATATAGTTAAGTATTGACAATTGACATGACCTCTAGAATCTATAAATATTTGATGATTTTAGGTTTAGGTCAAAGGAATAAAGAGAATGAGAATGAATAATGAAAATGTTACCAAAATCAGAAGAGACGTCGTAGGAGGTCATTGCAAGAAGAAGAATCGAATCACTTGGGCCAAAATGTGATCCCTTAAGTGACAAAAAGAGGACCACCAATTAAATGACAGACCTTGACCTGGACCTGACCTTGAAAACAGGAAAATAAAATAATCTTAATTTTAAAGGGACTTGGACTTTTTTTCTAAAACAAAAAACTAAAAAAAACTACCTAAATTTTTTCTTGAAAATTTTCAATTTTCATTTCAACAAGAAAGAAATCGTTTTTGTTTTTTTATCGAATCGAAGAAACGAAAGAAGATCCGAATTTAGACATTTTTTGGGTTTGGACGAGCGAGCGAAGCGAGCACTTTTCTACATCATATCATACCATAGCACTTAGCACACTATTCTTTGCTTGTACTTTGCGCGTGCGCGCTTTGTTCGTCTACCTGATCTGATGACTGATGATGAATTTGACTTGATAAGGGTACCCGGTACCTGTACATAATGATTATGAATTATGATACGATTTTCTGTTCAGAAAGGGTAGGGGGGTACTTATTCACTATTACTCGAAAATTGAGATCAAATCGATTTTAATCTTTAGCATGAGGACACTATAGAAAGGGTCTAAAATTGTGCCATTTGGACAAAAAATTAAGATTACCATACCCCATATTGGGGCAATGTATTATGTATAGAACCTTTAAGGGTCCTCATCTTAAATCAAATGGGGAAAAAGTTATTATGAAATAAATTGACATAGGGTAATCTAGATGAGGAAGGTTCTGAATATCCATTAGATATGAAATTTGACCTCTGTTCTGTCCCCGAAAAATGGGGTAATATGACAGGCATTCAATGCTTTGCTCTGCTCGCACAATTATAAAAATAAAGAGTAGGGCAGTTAATTAAATCCTAGTTTTCTCATATTTATAGTTCCTTTACGATAAAAAACTGCATAATTAATAAATCAACAAAATTCTAAAGTTTCGTCAAATCTTCAAAAGCGACTAAATTTTACTTAATCTCAAAATTCATACTTTTCTTTTCTATATAAGCTCTGAAAATCCTATTTTTGACCTCAATTATTTATGTAAAATACTAAATATGTACTAGACAGTGATTCTAATTAATTAATCTTAAGTAACCTACAGTATTCATATATTCTATTAAAAAATGTTCGAGTAATAATATTAAATTTTAGACAGTAGACAATTACTTTTTATTCGATTTTTGATATTTTTTTTAGATATTATTAGCTATACAATAGACAGACAATAAAAAATTATATTAAAAAAATGAGTATAATAATCATCGATTTCGATTTCTCATCTAATCATCGATTTTTTTAAATTAGAAAAACTTTTAAAGATTAAAAATATTAATTAGGGTACATTTTTGACAAAAATACTTACAGGAGAATCCAAAGATGGTTTAATTAAACCATCTATAAATTTTTAAATTAATCTTCTAATTAGGATTTTAGATGAGATCACACTTAATTAATTATCTTTTTCAGGTCATGTTGAATTTCTCAATATGAACCACCATCTCCTCCTACTTTTTCCTTTGTGTTTTTGATCTTCCATAAAACGAGTTCAAGTGCTGAACGAGCATCTTCAGCTGAATCGTGACCAAATTCAGAAACTTGAATTATCTTCCCAAGAATCTCCGATGACAGGTTCTTTAAAGCTCTCTTATAAGGTGGACCTAAACCAAAAAAAAAACATTATTTTTAGAAAAATCATTAGCAAATTATGCCATTTAATAATTTTATTTATCAGAAAAATCTGGCTAAAATGTTTAGGCCTTAATATAATATAGACCAGATTTTTAAACAAGTGAGATACCAAAATCGATAGAAAATTTAACGGAGATCATGAATATCAAATTCTTTTGATTCTAAGATTGCCAGGTCAAAAGTTATGGGTCAATCAACTCAAGACTTTTTACATGGGAGATAAATTGCAAAAAAATAGAAATTGTTCCAAACGACATAAAATGCTAAAATTTTAGTTTCCGAGCACTATTAGGCCTGGGAATCATAAATTTTCAAGCCTTTTTGGAGCAACTTTGGTCTGGTCTATCTCGATTTTTCTATTGTATTTTTTATATTACCCATTTTATGAGGAAAGACAAGAGCCGTGTCAATGCAACAATTGTGACATAATTTGAGAGCAAGCAAGTCCGACTCGAGACTGTGGCCGATGATGATTGTATTTGGTCGAATATTTGCAAGAAGAACAGCTTGGACATGAAGAATCGTCGTTTCCTCGTTCGCCAAATCCTCCTCATTGATTCCACTGAAACGAGTATTGTAGTCAAGAACTGGATGAGTCGTCTTTACATATTGATCATAACTGTAAAAAAATTAAAATATCAAAAAAGTCACGTTTAAAATCGTAGTTAAATTATTTACATAATTTGAGAATTGAAGGACACGACTGTCACTCGAGCAAGTTCAGGACCTTGAGTTGTATAAATCTAAAAAAAATAAAATAAAAACAATGAGTTATTTATACATAGATAGATCTAGCCTAAAGAAGTGTTTATATATAAAATAAAATAAATACCATTTCACAATCAAGTCCAATAATATCCCACGGATTCCTTCCCATAAAATCTTCATCACCTGGACTAAGGATAGCCGAGACAAAACCACAGAGATTTCTGTTTGATCCACCAATAACATGACTATTTGCAACTGAACATCCATCAGCTGTTATATCACCTGGAAAAAAACATATTTATAATTGTTTCCTATAGGATAGTACAACGTTATGATTGTAATTATAATTTAGATTTACCATCACAGCAACTTAATCTTCCCTCAAAAATCCCATTGACTGTTAAAGAAAAGATCAATTAAAATATATCCATTTTATATTATTGTACCTATAATTTTATGTATGTAATACAAACCTCTCTTTTTAAATCGACGTCCATGATGGTAAAAACACTTCTCTTCCTTCACTGGAAATCCAAATTCATCAACTCGAAATTCTTTACTGCATCGATCACAAACTCTCAAGTCGGATTTAATTGGTGACAGCTCTGGCTTTCGAGGTTTTGCAATCACATGACCTTAAAAACAACAAAAAAAGATCGGATTTAGATTTATTGTGCGAGCGAAGCGAGCACCTACTATTCAACTTTGCTTACACTTTGTACGTCTGTCTGTTTGTCTGTCTGTCTGTATGTCCAGAGGATAACTTGAGAACTACTGGACCGATCTTAACCAAACTTGGCATGGAGGACCCCCATAGGTTGGGGGTGTGCCATTTTGACAAAAAACCCCTTGCGGTGCTGCGGACCCTTTAAGGGTCCACCGGAACCGCAAAATTTTTATTTGATAAAAATACCATTTCATAGCTTTCCTCGCACAATTAATAATCAACTTCTAGTGAGTTGATTAAAGCCTAGTAGGTAATTTAGATTATAATAATATAAAGCTTACCACGAATTCCATTAGGATTAGTTCGTGGATATCCATTATCAATCAAAGCATCATCATTCAAAATATATCGAATCATCGACTTGTACACTTGGTTAGGATCCTGAACTCCACCACCACCACTTGATTTCTTGTGCTCAATAAAGCTCCAAGAATTTTTCGTTTTTCCAGCCAGAATTGCATCATGAGAATGAGAAATAGCTCTATTCACACCTAACCCTACGAAAAACATTATTAGGTTTTTTAAACTAATAATCCTCTAACTATATACTCATAGAGCACTACAGTATAATTCTAATTCTAATAAATCACTTTCAAATCCAACAAAAACAAAATAATAAAAGAAATTGCTATTCTTTTTTTTTTTACAAAATTTTGTCTTTTGAATTTATCGAGATATTGTTCGTTCATTCGAGGGGGATGACCACGAAAAAACTACGTTCAAATTTTATATCACCCTCAAAATAAATCAAATAAAAAATGTAAAATCAACAGACTAAATGTAAAGAACTATGGTTTCTATTATAATTAAGGATTACCATTTTTAGATGGATCCTTATCAGTAGAAGAAGGGGTAGTTGAAGCTTCAGTTTTTCGGATTTTAAAAATTGTACTTGTTGCAGAACTTTGATATGTCATTCGCGATTGGCATCTTGTTGCTAATTCGGCTATTAAAAAATAGGAAAAAATTCCATATACACACCTGGGAAATTTTTTAGATTAGTCTCTAACTCTTATAAAACCTAAAATATGAATTTTTATAATTTCTAAATATGATCTTTGACCTCAATTATCTCATTAAAGGATTAATTTCGGTATAAACAGTTTACAAATTCGGAACCAGCTAATAAAATGTAAACTTTTGGTTATCTCAAATTTAAAAATATCCCAGGTGTATATATGGAATCACACCCAAAAAAATAGTTAAACCCAAGGATATAAAATAATAAGTAAAACTTACTTTCTTCAATTAAAGCACGAGCTACTGCATCATCAGCCTC
>JAQIXA010001438.1:0-24810 GCA_034699045.1 Nanhermannia cf. coronata Gr-Ori-00579 | reverse complement strand
AAAACCTGGAATTTCAAAATAAAAAAATTTCAGGTTCCCTGAAATTCCCTAGTCATGCCTTTTAAAAGTTTGCCAGGCCAGGTCAGACAGTCGTAGATGCTAATTTTTGGATTGAAATTAGAAAAGTTTTCTGAAAAGGTACCTTTTTGCTTGTTAAATTCAAAAATGTTAAAATGATGATAAGGATATCAGCTGAAAAAAACTAATTTGGACCATGTGCTCATATTCTTAAGAATTCAAGAATTCCATTTGAATTTGAATTAAATCAACTTATTATAATTCTTTTGTACGAGATCAACGAATATGGAGACTATTCAAGAATTTTCCCAAAAAAGATCTCAAGTCTATATAGTACCTATATATGTAATAGTAAAACTTCACCCTGGATTTAATTAGATTCAAATAAGAATTTATCCTAAAGGCTTTACAAAATATTCTAAAAAGGGTAAATCCACAGACAAAAGACAAGCCTAAACCGAATCTCAAAATTTTGCTTGTAAATTTTGTACCAAAGTTGTAACTTTCCAGTCTTTTCTCTTCTCTTCTCTTTTGCTAATGAACCACAAACTTTTATTTTATTTTCATCAAACATAACTAATCCTATTTAAACCTAGTACTATTTTCTATTTTAAATAGTGGGTTGATACAAAGTACGTTAGGTTTTGTAAGAGTAAAAAAGGCCAACGCCCAAAAATTCTAATAAGTTTTTACCGAGAACTTTTACAGCAAGAGATCATCAAGATAAATCAATCTCTGCTTGAAATCGTCTATATTGTAAAATCTTCATTATTCTAATTCTATTTGAATAATTGAATAAAGAAAGTAATAATAATAAGTTCTTCGAAAGAAGTTTTGAGAAATGATCTATTGAACAATCTCGCCCATTTCGAGAGTGATATATTGGACTAATTAACCAATTCATTTAGAAAAAATGATGTAAAATGAAAATGTCTATACTCCGTAGTTACATGAATTTAGGGTTGTAAAAAAAATAATTTACAACTATTTTGAAATCCGCTTATGGCTAAAAAATCTGATAAAACTCAGAAAATGGTACCTTAACTTTTTTAAAGTATTTCAGATCATTAGTCACTCAAATTGAAAGTTTCAAACCTCAAATTTTCAAAGGGAATTAGCTTACAAAAATCCTTAGATTTTTTACCAAAAATTATTTTATTCTGTACCTTATATACACGCATTTCTCTACGAACTTTAAAAATAAACTCTTATTTTTAAAGCTAAATAAGCATGTTCTTAAACCCCTTTTTATAACTATAATATCGAATTTTAAAACTGACTAAATAACAGTATGTCAGTATTACAGTTCAATAAAAATGAACCAGCTAATGTTAATAAGTTGTTAAAATTCGAAATGGATATAAAATTCATTTCAACTAAACCATTAACCATTTGGATTTGCATTTAAAATTTAAGGATTGACTTTCATTAATAGGAAATTGTCAAAAAAGCTAATATTTCCATTGTATTTCCTTTAACTTTTTAATATCCGACGACCCTAGAAATAGCCAACAGCTCAAAAAATTGCAATAAAATTCGTTTTTTTTAACGATCTTTTAGAGTTCTTGAAAGAAACACGTAAATTCCCAAATAAAAGAAAGTTAAAATCAACACCATAAAATTTTTTTTAAACTAAACTAAAACTAATCCTAAAGTCTAAAGTATAATTACCATTGCGTGTCCCATATAAGTTAAATAATAAAATTTGAGCAGATGATAATGATAAGTCATTATTTGCTACTAAAGTTAATATGAATTTTTTAATGACAACTAAAAATCTCACTAAAAAAATTCATACACATTACAAATCATGCTTTGAAATAATGCTTCAATTTTTCAAGACACAATTCTAATTTATTCAAACCCTGAGCTTGGGAAAAATGCACATTTTTTGATGTCTTTTACTATACAGATTTATATTAAAGATAAGCTTTTTATATGTAAAGTAATAATATTTATGAAAAAAATAAGATAGGTAAGGTGCCAACTTTATCTTCATTTATCTTTTCCAGGATTCGAATCTATTTTGGCATGCTTCATGAATTTTTTGGTAAAAATTGTAAGAAATCTGCTCCTCTTTTATCTACCTTATCATCATATAATAATTTAAAACACCATTTCCCCATATAATATAGCTTTTCCTGAGCTTTTGACACTTTTACTAATAATATAACCCTTACTATTTCATTTTTTTCATACTCATACTTATCATACCCAATCATCTTTATTTCATGTTTTTTTTCTATGTACTTCATATGCTATACATACCTAAATAAAAAGAGCCAAAATATCTATAGTCTATCCAGTACAGGCATAAACGTAAGAACCTACAAATTTTTTGACTAATAAATGCAAAAACAAATTGAAAACTTCTTGGATTTTATGATGGTAGTATTTACTTAAAATGAAATTTTTCCTATAAAATAAAGGTAAAAATCCTATGATTTAAGTTTTTTAAAACTAATTTCATACGGGTATATAGCTTAGTATTTCACATTAGAGGTCAATTATATTTCAAATGTAGATGTATTTAGCAATTCTTGATTCTAATTCCCTTGCTTGCAATGAAATTTGAATAGGATTTTATCATAAGGTAATTGGTATTGTACAGTATATACTATTAGTACATTAATCATAAGCTAATTTTTTCTCGAACAATTTAAAGATCAAGATAAAAAAAGACATTGTAAATGCCACTGTTATCTCATTTATGAATCAATGTTCTTTATAACTCGACTAGTCTTTAGACTCGAGGTATTACTATATATCAGTAGGCAGATCAGTTAATGTATTTTAAAACTTAACTTTTCAAGTTTACTTAAGTATGTCTGTCTGTGTAGTAAAAAATATAACTGTTCTTTTAAGTCCAAGTCTTATAAAAAATATCTAACTATTACCTTACTGATATATAAGTGTTTGCTCTAACGATTGTCACTTCCTTTAAAAGAGTAGTAAAAAGGTAAATACTTGAAAATAATTTCACCTTTACTATTTAGTATTTAGAACCTATATGAGCTATGCATCATCAAAAACACATAATCTCATTCTCAAAGATACTTTTAGTAATGAAATGACAAAATTAGAAATTCTAGTAACATCTTAACCTAAAGTTAAAGTCCTATACCTACTCTTAAAATAATATTTATCAACATCGATTTAGGATTTAGAATTTTGGATAGGATTTGGTAGGCGTCTATTTGACTTATTTCCAATTTCGTTTTGGACTCATATGATCTACCTATGACTGTCAAGTATAGAAGAGTAAATTTTATATTGAATATTAACATGTACTATTTCAATATTTTAATAACCTAAATAAATTTTTTTTTATTAAAACCCAAACATAAGTTTGGAATTGGAAGAAACCAATTTGGCAATTTGGAACCTTATGGCATAAAAATTGTACTTTGTATTTGCATATTTTTATTAGAATATTTATATCTTACCTATCTACTAATATGACTGAACTATTATTTATTTATCTAATACTAATAATCGACCACAACAGATGATCGAATGATTAATTTTT
Organism: Nanhermannia cf. coronata Gr-Ori-00579; assembly: GCA_034699045.1. Classification (NCBI taxonomy): domain Eukaryota; kingdom Metazoa; phylum Arthropoda; class Arachnida; order Sarcoptiformes; family Nanhermanniidae; genus Nanhermannia; species Nanhermannia cf. coronata Gr-Ori-00579. The sequence continues at coordinate 21,263 of JAQIXA010001438.1, read as the reverse complement.
TTTCTCGGTTTAAATGAATACACTGACACTGTCGAAAAAAGACAAATTTTTCAATATGTTGCCCCGTAAGTAATATTTATGTAAAAATTAGGCAGAGACATGATAATTAGAAGATTAGTAAAATAGCAATATTGGTATAAAAATATAGGTATCAATTTTATTCAAGACTTGTACTATTTGTATGTAAAGTAGGTAAATATTAATCCTTGATGATTGATTTACAATTTAGAATATTTACAGCTTGATATATTTTTAGATTCATGTTCTCGTTCTCAATCTCAAAATTGTTGATACTTATTCTTATTACTTTAGTTTTGCTGTTTGCTTGAACTCCTTTATACCACTATCTATACGAAAACGAGAAATTTTATAAATAAAGTTTAATTGTCCTTGAAAATGTAAGATTTTTGGGCAACACTAGACCTAGGATATGTTAAGATATGATCATTTACACAAAGAGATAAGATTGATTATAATAATTATGGTATAAGCCCAAGATTAAGCTAGGTTAAGAAATAACTGAATAAAATAAACATGATAATGATAATCAAGGATCTTTCATTAAATTAAATTTAAATTAAAGATAAAGTAGGGTATCATCAGAGTTCAGGGTCCAGTCCAGTAATGATTTAAGTATCTAATTAATAAAATAAGTAAAATGACAAGAAATATATCATTGAAATGTCGACATAAAGTTGAGATTATATATTTAAAAAGTTTCTAAAAACCAAAATCTTGGCCTCATTTTAACTACTCATTTGATTGTGAATGTAAGGCCCAAAATCGGGTTTTCGAAGCTGGAATGAATAGAATAGGTATATAGGAATAGGTAAAAAGAGTAATAATAGTTATATGCAATACATACCATTTATAAATAGGTACTTTTAAATTCTTTATTTAAAATTATACAATACGTACCTAATGAATTTTAAATTGGATCAAATGACAAGATGAGTATCAAAAATTATGGAAAAGTCGAAAGTAATCCTATTTCATCATGTCATGTCATAAATGATAAATGTCAAGTTAAGTCAGTCAGTTAACTTGACAAAAGTCAAACTTTATAATCTTAACTATCTCAAATCCTATTAAGTCATACTTAAACTTTTTAAGTCCTATGAAATCCTCTTGTCTCTATTAGTAGGTACTCTAATGATTTATAAAATAATTAACTATTGTTGTCCAAATATTTATAAACTTTCTATTTACATTACTTTTAATAAAAATAAAATATGATTTTAATAAGTAAAAAGTACAAACTTACTCGATTGTTGTTATTATTGTTGTTGACGTTGATGGCTGGCTCGTCGTTCAACTCGAGTTTTGTCCTTTTGGCCCCATTAGTTTCTGCTGCCATATATGCCATTATTTAACAAACACTAAAGGTCAAACACTTTAAATTACAAGTTTATTAAAGTGCTCTACTACTGCTAATTAAATGCTTATTTAGAACAATTACAAATTTCTCAAAAAACCTCAACTTTTAGTAAACAAAAATGACAATGTCACAACAATTGACACCTTATAGATAGCCCAAGACCCAAGTCAAAATGTCAACTTTGTAACTTGGTTAACTTACAACCTTTAAAGAGGATTAGCGATCTTTTAATCCAATTTTATAAATGTACCCTACTTGGTTTTTGGTCAATTGTCAACATAAATTCATAAATAAAGTAGAGTAGATTCAAAGCAGAACAATTAAAATCATCAATATTTCATGATCATGACCTCGTGGACACCACAAATGTAATGCTTTCTATTTCAATTTCAAGTTCTTAACTCAATCTTTAATCTCTTTACAATTACAATACTTTTTTGTGCTAAATTCGTTGATCTTGAAATCTTTGTCTTTTAGGTCTCAAAAAGATCTTGTCTTGTCTTAACTTTCAAGTCAAGTTTTGTGGAAGAACTGGTTTTGGTTTCTCACTCTAAAACCACGGATTTTTGCACAAGAATCAGCACAAATTCTCAACAATACTTGATCAAACCAACAATAGATGAAATCAGATGGGACAATTTGCAAAATTATGATTACGATTGACCTTTTCTAACAACAACAAACTGAAAATCCAAAACCAGAAGAAATCAGCTGTAAATTCGAAACTTTGCCGCTTGATTGATGATATCTGTATTTTATCGATGATTGCTAATTGTAAATTGCAATTGAGGATCACTGATCAAAATTTGATAAATTTTAATTTTGACAAGTCAATTAGCTAACTATTCAAGTATTCTGCTATTTTATGGACTTTACCAGGGTACTATCGGTCACTTTTTGTCAATCCGGAAATCGTGTAACTTGTAGCACGAGGTCACAAACTAAGGTAATTTAACAATTTCCAATTTTTTGCGATGTTTTTGTGATTTAGTGTAATGTTCTATATTATGTGTTTTTGTGTTTTTTTAGGTTTACTAGATTATATATGATAAGATCTTGAAGATGTAGAAGATCAAACTGAAGGATCAGCTGAAGATCGAGATTTATGAAATCGGTGTGTATTATTTGAGTAGATGTTGTTCTGTTGGTGTTGTGAGTGGAAGTGAATTGAGAATCAAACAGGATTATATAAAAGCAAGAAAGAACCTTTGGGGGTCTATGTCTATGACTATGGTCTATATGGTCCATCATGTATTGCCTTGTGCCACGAACTCTACTATTACATTGATAGGATCTAGAATTTAGGTATAAAATTCTATATAGAAAAATATTATTCTCTACATTTACTATGCTAGTGGTGTTCTGATCTTGCTCGGTTGATGTTAACTTTTTTTATATTTTTATTGTGACTTGTGCCCACGTTGATACCTTCTTCTGGTTTTTAACTATTTTGCAAATATAAATACTTTCATTACAGAGCATTTTGGTAAGATATTCATTATTTATATTTATAATTTTACTTTGCTTTTTGAATTGTTGTTTGTCATTTCTCTCTTGTTTGTTGATAGTTGGTGGTCTTTGAAACACTCGAGGAATGAAACGTGGCCCGACAGCCGACAAGTAGAGGTAAATAGGTTTTTTATCATTATTTTAAGAATCATACATAACTAGTAATAAATAGCTTAACTTAAGTTAAGCAAGTCATATGGTTTTTTTAATTAAAAAATTTCAATTATCGTAGAATTCTAGGTAGCATATTTTATTTTTTCCAAATTAGAATTAGAACTAGGAGTTGATTTTATTTCGGCAACCAAATATTTAACCTTTGACATAATGTAAGTACCCCGAGATTTTAGAGGACACTTGAAAAATTATGAAAATTTTACAAAGATACATTAGATAGCTTAACTGCATGTAGTGTAGTGCTGTAGAAAGTACCCTAGAAATATTGAAGCTTTTCTATACTACTGGAAATTTTCTAGCATTTTTAGTCAAAATCCTTGTATAATTTTACACTAATTATGGATTAGATAAAGTACCTACCTAAGTATTTTGGTATTGAAGTGAAGCTAAAAGTTTTTTAATATGAATTTTCTTATGGATTAGGTACATAGTACATACTACATACTATTATGGTATGTATATTATGCTGTATGAAATGAAATGAATAAGAATATTGTATTTGATATTTGATACATGGCAAATGGATAATGAGTAATGAGATTGATGAGTGGGTTGTCTTATCTAAGCTCTATTTATCTTTATAAATAGATATGATGTGAATAGGAAATGTTGAAATACTAAATGGATGTATTTTAATAATAATATCTAATCGTTATAATATGTTCGATGTCCTCGAATCTTCATTCATTTCATGACTAGCTAAGGACTACTATCTGACTTACTCTCAAGATATCTCGGTATTTTCCCCGAAAGCGGGTATTTTTGTTATAAATTTTGCTTTTAACCCAACCTCCGACATCTTTCACTTCTCGAAGGACTACCCGGATTTTAATTTCCAAAAAGAAAACGAGAGTACAGAAATAACCGAGCAAGGTTTGAAAACCCAGATTAAAGCATCTGCTTGGAACAGAAACAGAATGAACGCTTTTATTTTCTTCAATTCAAAACTGAAAACTCCGATTTTAGCATCAATTTTGCAAATAAATACATGGAAAATTAAAAAGAAAAAACTTGGTTTAAATGTCAGAGCTGAGTTAAATGAAAAGGCTGTATTTTATTTTCTTTTCTTATTATAATTTCTCGACTTGATACCTTACCTTACCTCATACCAACACCAACATTTATTTCAATTTCAATACCTAATCAATCAACATCTAAAGTAGGATACTCGACCAATTCAAACCTTTTTTGGAAAATTTGAAAAAGTTGACATCCAGTTCAGCAGGAGCAGGATCAAAATTTTAAAACAAATCAATGTGAAATTTTTTCAAGCATCATTCTAAAAGTCCGCAGAAGTATGTATGTAGGTAGTGTAGAAAATTGATAAATAAAATGAAATAATGAAATGATAGAAGAAACCAGGTGTATGTCTACTTATCAAAATACGTACCTTTATGTACCCTATTTGTTTAAAGTTTTAAGATAATTGGATATTTATATTATTGGTTTGTAGTTTGTATTAGGTTTGTAGTTTGTTTTGTATACTTATATGAAGGTAAAATGGGTAGGGTACTGTAATTCTTTAGAGGTATTGCTATGATAAATAATGACAGTTTTTAAGGCACTGCTATGCTATCCAGTCACTAATGTTTTTTGAACATTATGATTATGTTCTTTAAGATTTTATAGGTTTTATCTTTCTACGATTTTACCTACCTAATCTGTAAGATAGCTATTATGGTTCATGTACCCTATTTGTGTTTGTGTTTGATATGTCCTTATACTCTTAACATTCATAGGCATCATGTCTGGAAATGAACCTTTGAGAAAACCTACATTAACGACTACCGATATAGAAAGTAATTTATCTTCACAGGTATGTAAAAAATATTGGAAACAGAAAGTAATTAATTATTTGGTACCTATTATATACTGTATTATTATTTTACACATTTATTTTTGCGTGATTTATAAAGATTCAAGAAATTGAGGCACTCAAATCAATTTATGGTGAAGATTTTCTAACTGAAACTGATGGAGATGGTCGAAATTTTAGCATTATGATTCATGTCGGTGAGGATGAGGGGCAAGAAGCTACTCTAGTTATTACATTTACAGGTGAAATGTGTTTAAAAAGAATTTCTGAAAAAAACTGAAATATCATTGTTTTCTAGATGAATATCCTTCACAATCTCCACCAGTTTATGCTTTATCTATTCCATGGGTAAGAGGGAAACAAGAATACATTTCAGCTATTGAAGAAATTTACGCGTGAGCATATAATTGTCATTTTATTGAAAATGAAAGTTAATTAGAGTACTTATTGATTTAAATAGCAAGCATCCGGGTCAACCTATTGTCTATGATTGGGTCGAAAAATTGAGAGAATTACTTCATAAAAATAAGCCTGAGGCTCTTGATGCCGTTAAGGAGGATAGCGATTTCAAGGTTGATGTTGATAATTCTGATGAAAATCAAGATATTGTGATTGGTACAGAAACAGAAATAGAAATTTTTACTGGAGAACCAATAACTGACCGGAAAAGTACATTCCAAGCTCATGTTGCTTCAGTCAAGTGTATTGAAGATGTGAAGTAAGAATCCATTATCTTTTTTTTTAGAAATTCCATTTGTTTTCATTTCATCGAAACAATGACAAACTTATTAAGCCCCACAAATTAGGTGTACATAAACGTAAGCATTTCCATACTAGAGTAGCTATCTATAATAGACATTTTATATCTCTATAATAGTAAGGTTCTATCTATTTACTTTGTCTTGTCTTATGGGAATTCAATAAATTAAAATAATTTTTGTTTAATACTGACGCAGACTTTTTAAACTTACTACCTTGCGGTCCCACTGGTAATTTAGTAACTACTTGCTTACACCCACTGAAATTGGGTTTATAATGGTGCAGCAATGTAATATTAAACATGATTGACACTAGGTACCTGTCAGAATCCAGAATAATGGAAATTATTCTAGAGTCTTTTGGGAGTTTATATTTAATAATTATTATTAATGTATTTGATCAACTAAACTTTTTAGACTAAAAGTTTAAGTAAATATTTTGGCCAATTTATTTTCCTAATTTTATCTACAAAGTAATATGAAGCATGTAGATAGGCTATGGTTAGGTATAGAGTATAGGCCTAGATTATAATATTTTTTATTCCTATATAATTTAAAAAGATAAGTTAAAACATATATCTTATGGTATATTTTGCAAAATCTTAGAAATAATTTACATACCTACCTACTGTTATATGTAAATATATTAAAATAATGTATTTTAATAATTTCAATTTTTATTCATTAGAATTCTTCATGATAATTTTTACAAATTCTTGGTAGTTTTTGATTTAATTTTGATCTCAATTCTCGAATTAACGATTTATTTAGATAAGAAATATCTATTCTTTTGACTTTTTTAGAATTTGAAATTAAGTTCAAAAGAATATTTTAGAGTAAAAGTTAAAGAATTACATTTGCTCGTATACATCTGCAATTTGTCTGCAAAGTTAAGATACTAGCGAATTCTAAGAATTTTTCAATATATTCAAATTTTGTTCTAGTCTTGTTCTTATTTTTACAGTATATAAATGCCTTACTACCCACGTTTTATTTATTCGGTAGGTATGCTTTCACCAAGTGAAAGTCAAAAGTCTATTTCGCTTCGCTTCGCATTTGAGAATCAAAATTTAAATTAAAAACTAATTAAGCTAGGCAGATCTTTTAGAAAGAATTTAGCTGTTAGTTGAGATAAAAATGTCTATTAAAATTACCAACTTTCCTTGTTTTTCTGCATTTATGCTGCGTAGAGAGTTAGAGTACTAACTACTAACTAGATTTATAGGCATTATTACTAGGCTTTAATCAACTCACAGGAAGTTGATTATTAATTGTGCGAGCAAAGCTATGAAAATGCTATTTTTATCAAATAAAAAAATTTGCGGTTCCTGGGGGCCGCACGGACCCGGGGAACCATATATTTTTACATTTCAAGCCATGGGGAACTTTTATATCAAATAAAAAAAATTGCAGTTCCTGCGGACCCTTAAAGGGTCCACAGCACCACAAGGGGTGGGGCCACCTGGGTTTTTTGTCGAAAGGGCACACCCCCACCCTATGGGGGTCCTTCATGCCAAGTATGGTTAAGATCGCTCCAGTAGTTCTCGAGTTATCCTCTGGACAGACAGACGACAGATGGACAAAGTGCAAGCAAAGTTGAATAGTAAATGCTCGCTTCGCTCGCACAACCAGTAGGTTATAGTTACATCTTAATTCATTTTGATTCATTTCAAACTCATTAATAATGTTTTTTATTATTAATTTAGGCAAGTTCTTGGGACACTATATCGAAATAAAAAGATTCGATCTGCTACCCACAACATGTTCGCTTATAGAATTTATAATGAAGTTACTCAAAATTATACCCAAGACTGTCAAGATGACGGTGAAACTCACGCTGGCTCAAGACTTCTTCATTTGCTTCAGGTGAACTTGAACTATGACCTTTTACTTAAATTAAAACTGAAAAATTGATTTTTTTTCTTTAGATTCTTGATTGCCAAAATTGCTGTGTGGTCGTTTCTCGATGGTATGGTGGAGTAATGTTGTATGGAGATCGTTTCAAACATATCAATCGAGTAGCTCGAGAGATTTTGGATCAAAAAGAATTTATTCGAAGCAGCTCAACAACTAGTGGAAAAGGCAATTGACAAAATGAAGCTAAAGCCTAAAGCTAAATGAAAACTATTAAATCCGAAACCAATTTTATTTTTTCCATTTCAAGTAAGATTATGTGAGATTCTTTTTATGTCATTTCCCTTTTCATCATTTTTCAATCAACAAATTATTTTTATTCTACTCAAAAGAACAACACCAACGCAAAATCTATTCATTTTCTTTCTTTTTTTTTGAATCTCGATGATGATTTTCTTTCTTAATATACAGTAATAATTAGGTAATACTATGAGTAAATGACTACTAGTATTTATTTTTGTAAATAAATTGGATAATTTCATGATAACAAAACCACTCTTTCAGCTAATGAGAAAAAATCTGTTTTAATGATACATATTGGTAAAGTCTTTCCATATGTATGAAATGCTAAAAATGCTATAAATGTACCTACAAGTTCAAATAATCACCTTCAATGAGTCTAAAGTATCCATAAGAAAGTCTATTGCAAAGCAAATGGTGAACTTTGGAATTAATCACGCGACTCTTATTTCTCCATTTCTTCAAATAATGATATCCTGACAAATTATAGTTTGAAAAATAAATTCATCTGACAATTTTTGCAATACAAAATCTAGATATTCAAAATTCTACAATTCATATAACTGCATCTTGTTGATTTTATAAAATCTATAAAATTTTAATTGGCCATATTTTGCTCAGGGCTCAGAGTCAAGAATTCGGGGAAATACATTGACCTCAGTAATTTTGTCCATAAATTTTGTCAAAATACATTATGTCATGGACTCCCTTCCATATTTATTTTACTATCTCTCTAGTCTGTAAAATGCAATATCAGTAGCCCGGAGAAAGTTGAGAATTAAAGACATAGTAAAGGGTACTTATTACTTATCCTTAAAAAAAGATCTGTTTGGTTAAGCCATATACAGATATACCCTTACCTACTCTTTTAGTACAAGAACACATGTATATCTAACCTTAAACTTATTACATTTAGATGATATAAAAATGCCTATCTTTAAGATCATTAAAATAGTTACATACTAGTAAGTATTTATACTAGTAATATCCGCTGACGTACATCTGTGCCTGGAAAAAAAGGCGGATTACTAAGCTCGAAGAACATCTAGTCATTTTTTACCATACGATACTTTGAATGAAAACATGCAGTACTAGTCAAGTACCTTATCTACAGTACAGTTGTACGAAAATTTAAAGCGCAAAAAGTCATCTAAAATAAATACAATTTAAGCTCATCATAAACATCATTCTACCTTTCGAGACTTCAATTTAAACATAATTAAATTCATGCCCTCAAGTCAAGAGAAAGCACCTACCCAAGTATGTATGTATGTACTACCTAATAGCTATAATTTTCTCACATAACCTGCTGATTTAATTCTTAAAATTATATGAATTATACAATTTGCAAAATAGTCTTGAAATCTGTACCTACTACTTGATGATTATCTCACCGTATGGTCGGATATTTTAAATGAAGATCTGCATGTGGTGGAAATAATGACAATTTTTTAGAAAATCTCAAGGGAAAGTACTTAAAAGTTCTATAGAAAAAGGCAAGGGTCGAGGTACTCGTACATGAATGGACAAAAAAAGTAAAAAGTGCTAGGTATTAGAAATATGGCGTACTTATGAATGAATAGGTAGTTATTGTACCTTTATATAATAATAATAAGTACTATTCCAGTATATTTTTTACAAGGTATCTGGAGAAAGAACATTTGGTTCTGTTCTTTGGTAAAAAGCTGGAAAAGTTTAAGTCGGGTTGACTGAATTGAGAAGGTTAGATGGAGGAGAATTGGATATTTTTGAAAATATCCAAAATATATGAGTATTTTTATTTCGTATTTGCCCTGCTGGAGGAAAAAGGAGTAGTTATCAGGGGAAACCTCCTTATTTGAGGAAATAAGACCCCTTAAACCATGGTATAAAATATATTTACTGGATACTGGATATACCATGTATGGTATTGAATATGGTATACCATGGATTTTAGATTTGGTAATGGAGTTTTTTGCGAATTTTGGAAGCTGGCTTGCGCGAAAAATAATCAATTTTGTGACGCTCGAAACCCCCCCGTGGCTGACGTTTCACGGGTTCTTTCAATGGCCCTTTCCCTTTAAAAGATACTTTACTTTACTTTTATCTTATATCCGTTATAGGCCCTATGTACTAGGTATGTACTACTAGACCTGGAGAAAATAATCCCAAAGTAAGCAAGTTGAGTAGTGGCAGAAAGTATTATTTATACGAGTATATGGGAAATAGACATAGGCCCTTTTCTACTGTGAGAAAGAAAAGCTCAGAATTATTCCTCTCCGAATTGCGAATTTTATAGATTTAGAATTTGAGAAATTTTGAAAAGAACTTTCGGAGGGGTAGGGTTAAGTTGTACTCACGAATTTTTAGAATTTTAGATTATTGAAGGATTCGGGGAGATACATTTTTAGTATCATTGTTGTATGGGGTAAGAGCCCCGAATAGTTATCCACTCTGATTTATATTTCAATTAATTGTTATATTATTCACTATTTTTTACATTTTATTGTTAAATACTTGTAGATAGTTGTAGAATACAGCCCTAGTTTTTTGTTCAATTGTGTGAAAAGTTTCAAAACTTTTAATAGAGTACATTGTAGTAGTGTTTTTTTGTAGGAATTTTTACTTTTTCAATTTCAACAATCACATTTTTTACGGCAACATTTTAACATTTTACGGTAAGCAAAAATCTTGAAATTTTTAAATTAATACTCATAGAAGTTATGTTTGATTTGACGAATCAGTTGTTCTTCAACTGATTGAAGAACAACTTTGCATCTGTAAAAGAAAATTTCCCAAATTTCAAGCTTATTAGTTAATTATGGCATTAGATGTTGTTAAAAATATTTCATTCAATAAAATTTCTGATCAAAATTTCAAAATATGCATTCTTGAACTTATCCAAAATTTAAAGATAAGATTAGTTTTTCAAATTTTGAATTGATAATCAAGTACCCTACCTACTTATATCTATTACATTTTCAGAAGAAATATAAGCAATTGTCCAGTATCCTACTAAAGATTAGAATCTAAAAGCAATGATTTTGAATATTTTTTTAATCTTATATTATTTTTAAACTTAATACAAAGGTGGGTACTTAAATTTTTAAATAAATTAGGATACCTTAGGTAAATTTGACGAAAAATTTGACGAAAAATTTTTAACTTTTCGAAACTAAATTAGACTAATTTGTAATTTGAGTAATACCTAAGTTGAATTTATGCTTTTTCCAGCACATTTACTGTATCTTAAGATAAGGCCAGGCAAATTAAGAACCACAAGTTGACCTCAAGCTGGACATGAAGAATGAATTATCGGCTCTAGTCTGTCAGCACAAGTCTGTCATGATAAAATGTTCGCTGGTTCTGACAATCCTATCGGCTCTCATCGTCACACAAGGATCAGGCACCCCTGAAGTTTTCACAAATTCGTTCCTCGTCAAACTTAACGGCAATCATGGTACTTTCCCTTTCAATCATTATTAAATCCCATTTAAAAATGCTAATTACTAATTACTAATTTACTGATTATACTGTTTTTTTTCCTCAAATATTTCAGGCCATGAATTAGCAAGTAAAATAGCAAAGAGAAATGGTTTCGAATTTGTTGGGCCGGTAAGAACCTAACCTATAATTTATAATACATATAATAGTATCTAGTAAAAATTTTATTATCTCTTTTCTAATTAATTTTAAATGCCAAAAATGCAAATCCCAAGCCTCAAACATCTATTTTATGTTTCCTTTTAAAATTAATTATACATCGACATGCACACTTTTAAGCCCCATCTGAAATCCTTTTGAACTTAAAAACTGAAATACCTAAGTAGATACCTAGGTATAAGGTACTTTATATGAATACTTGTCTATTTACATAAAACATGGACTATAATGGGTATTCACTTGAAATAAGTATAAGTATACTGTATTATGTATGTTAGATTAGATGTAAAATTCGACAAAAATACTGAAAAAACGACACAATTCTTAAAGAATTGAGCCTATAATTTTTAAAACATATCTTTAACTTATTGTTAGATACAATTTTGAAAATTTTTTGCAATTTTTTTGGTTTCAATATTGATAATTTCAATCATAAATTAAATTTACTCGATCTAAAAGGAGTAGTAAAGTTATATCGTACCCTACAGTAAACCTATCACAAAATTTCTAAATTTTCTGTACAGGGTAGTCAAAATAAAATTCTACAAAATAATAATATTCTAGTCTAGAAGGAATAACTTAAAATTTGAAAAATAAGGAGAATCCAATTTTGAATTTTCTGCGAAATTTTGACAAATTTTTGAGAAATTGACATTTAAATATCATTATTCAGACTCATTTTACAAAACACTTTAAAATTTGTTCATTGACAAAATTGTCATCGACAAACTGAGCTGGTTTAGGTTCAGAAAAGTCATATTAATTAAAATTTAAATATCAATTTTTAATTATATCTCTACAGGTTTTGGGTGCAACTGACGAGTACCATTTTATCCATAGGGCTTTACCTCACGCCAGGTCGAAGCGTAGCGTTCCTCACACGAGACTTTTAAAGGCTGACCCACATGTAAGTACATTTATACAGCAGAAAAATGTATTAATTCTAATTAATTTAATTATACCAAAACCCACACAAAAAAGCATAGGCGAAAAAAATCTGCTTTTAATCATATTTTTACAACACTTGTAATTCCCCCATCATCATCCACTTAATTCAATTTGAGCCATTTATAATCCAACTTGGATTTGAAATGGACCACAAAAATATCATCAAATTACCATTTGATGACTTTTTATATGTTAAAGTACCTACTACTATATACGGATAGATCTGTACTAGTTGGAAAAACAAGGACGAATAAACTTTTACTTACTTTGCTTTAATTAGATTACACTATTTACACATTGTATGGGAAATTACATGGTCATTTTCCCGGAGAATTTATAACTTTTTTCGAGTTTACCGAGAAAGTCGATAGTCTGAATTGGTTTGTGCAAATAAATGCAATTTTACGACCCCGTTATTTATTTAGTAGTATGTGTAAGGTTGCGAAAAAACTGTCAATTTTGTTTTTTTCTAAAAAAGTACTTATAGAATATTTAAAATTTCAATCATTTACTCGTATTCTGTAACTAATTGATGTACCCTACTACTATCTGAAATCTGAATCTGAATATAAAAATTTTATAAATTTTTTTGAAGCCTTGTATCTTAAAAACTGAAGAATTGAACCGAAATTTTCGATTTAGATAAAGGTTTTTTATTCCTCCAGATTTTGAAACTTTTGTAGGCAATCATGTACTTAGGTAATAAGCTTAGGAGATAAGTTTTTCGAAAACTGTAGATATTAAGAAATTTTGAAAAAATTGACCAAATTTTGGTCAAGTATGTATGTACAGTACTGTAGGGTACTTAAATAAGCAGTTTATTGTTTACCCTTGTTTTGCTTACTTTAACATTTTAAAAATTTATAAATAATTATTTCCAGGTAAAACATGCTGTACAGCAATCAGGCTTCAAGCGAATTAAACGAGGATTTAAGCCCTTAAAAGTTGAGAATTTGGTGGACGATCTGCCCTCACATAATGACCCCACAGATCCGTATTTCCAATTCCAATGGTACCTGGTAAGTACAATTTTTCAATTTTAAAAAACGCTTGATTCGATCTATGTAGTTAATACGAGTATGCAATTATTTACAAATTGATTTAAATCGATTTTAAATTCAAAATTGAAACCTTGCCCTTTATTTCAAGTACTTTCCCTACCTATTTCCCTACCTATAAGTATTTTTGTACCTGTCTTTGAAAATAATTGCATTTTTTGGGTTTTCAAGAATTGATTAGATCAGATAAGCTTGTCTTATATAAACTAGGTAGGTCTTATATTAGGTATATAAAAAGGAGTTCTTAAAATGTCAAAAAAAGTTTTATAAAATTATATTTTATGGCAGGTTTATATATTGCATGCCATGTCATGAATGCGATTGCAAGTCTTATAATAGTCTTATAATATAATCTATCTTATAATAGATTTCTATAGGGTATAGTTATAGTTATAATAAGCCTATAATTTAATATTTAGAAATAAAGACATTTATCGAAAAATCGATTCTCATATTTAATGTATTGTAAATGTATGTTAATACAATAGCTTAAGGCAGATAAATCAATATAATGCCCTTTATCATAAAAATCATGGCAGAAAAAGTACCTATTTACAAAAGCCAAAAGCATTTTACACAAAAAAAAGGATTGCAAGCAGACTTTTAAAGATTAACGTAGTACTACGTAGTATATTTTGCCTAAAATTTAACCTCTAGGTCAAATTACACCATTTTTTAAAAAATTATCGAAATGGCTTATTTCGTCAGTTTTCTGGGCCCTTTCTTATGGCTTTTTAGCGATTTTTGAGAAAATTGAGAAATTTTGAGTTTTATTTATAAAAAAGTACCCAATTAATTAATCAAAAGCTCGATTTTCTTTAAATTGCCTCTTTAAACTATGACTTATGATGATATACTGGTAAATGTAGTTGATTAAATTGTAAGTCATCATAATTTGATTATATGTAGCCTTTGCTATTCGATAGAAATTGGGAATTACAGTAAAATCTATAATTGAAATTCTGAGAAATGCATTTGCAGTTATCCAGATTAGCATTTCTTTTCTATTCTACTCCGTATTCTATACATGTTCAAATACTCGTAAAACCTTGCAAATTTTTTTGAACAATATATCATTGCACTATTACTACCAAGTATTATTTGACATCAATATTCACAAGGGATCGTAAAATAATCATTTTTTACAAAGAAAAGTACTCACATAAGGGAAATGATTTATTAGCCTTGAAGGACAAAAATTGAGAAACTTTTTTGTTCTATCTTAAAATGGTATTCTGTCATTATGTAAAAATACAAAAAATGATAAAATTTTGAACTTTTAAACATCTCTAACTTCAACAGTCATTCGGTTACTTGAAACTTTGACAAAATTTTGACAAAAATTTCGATGCAAATGCTTAAACTGACGTTTTATAATATTTTTTTGCATTCCAAAATTAAAAATTTTGCAAAAAAAATTCCAAAATCTCTACATAAAGATCTTAGCTTTCTACAGCTTTTTGAAATAGTTTAAGTAACAATATGAATCTAAATATATTTTTTTGTCCCATTTGTAAAGTTTCATATAAACATTTTGTTTATATGAAAAATATACAAAAATTCAAAAATGACAAAAATTTGACATTTCGAACTATAAAATCTTTTTAAAAAATGTAACCGAAAATATCTAAACATTTACTTAAGCTGGCTTTATAAGCGCATTTTTATAATCTTTTGTATTTTGATATCAAAAATTTCCAAAAATTTCCAAACACTAATTTAAGATGATTGAAATTTAAACTTCCTCCAGCTTTTTCGAATGAATACCTATATCAATAAGTGACAATATGGAGCTGAAGAAAATTTCGATTATCTATATTGAAAGCTGTTTTTTACAAAAAATGCTCTAGAATTGGCTTGGGGAATGAGAAATGCAATCTATTATTTCGCAATTTCTAAAAGTCTTATTTTATCCATTTATTTTCAGTATGTATGTTTTATGTATAGGGTACAGTTACTTATAGAAAATATAATGCCCTTTGACATTAACCTTTTCCTCCAGACATTATGAATGTACATAAATATGAATATTCTACTCTCAGAGACCATATAATGGATATTCTCTACTTCTATGTATAATTTCATTTTATTGTCAATGACACTCACTACTCACTATAATACTTTAGTTATGGATCATACTCGTAAGTATACATAGTAAAATCCATTTTCATTTTTTAATATTTCGCAATAATGTCAAGTATAGTAGTAAGGTACTTGTATTGGACTACTTGTTGTACGCCTAAAGACTCCCTACTAGTTCAACAAAAGAACTTTTCCTTGTTAGAAAACGAAAATAAATAGTACCCTACCTAATATAAATATTCAATAGTCTTGTATAGTACCCTATACAAATGTACAGTATTGTAGATATTATAGGGTATTATTATTACACTTTTATTAAAATTTAAATTAGAACTTATATTTTGAAATATAAATCCTAAATTCATGTTATCAGTGTTAAAAATGCAAAAAAAATTAAGTGCCAAAGATATAGAGAAACTATCTTCAATCCTGAATCAGGATTCCTGATTGAGTGAAACTTACCAATACGAGTAGGCTACTATTTAGTAAAAAAAAAAACTTTCAAAAATTATACAAATCTTTTAAAAAATAACTTTTTTAAGATTGCACTTTCTTTAGAATTGCATTTTATGAAATACGAGTAAATTAAATTTAGATATATTTGGGTGAATAAAATGAATTCTAACTTTTGCTTGACCTAAAGCTTATACAATTTTGGAATTGCATAATTTGTACAATACCTATCTAAATGCAAAAGATCGATGTGAAATACCATTTACCTAAGCAGATTCCAGCGAGCTTTTCATTTTTTTGACAAATTTTAATGCCATTTGTAAATAATATTGGTTTACATATACATAAAGTAAAAAAAGATACTTGGTATTTATTCTTAGTAATTTCTTAGAAATTTGTATACTTTTACTTTTTACTAATCTTCGTTCATCTGATTTTCTAACTAATAAGAATAAGTCTAGGATTACAAATTAGTTATAAGAACGTCACTAGGTATGTGTACTGTGTGATTTGGAAACTCAAATTTCTCAGATTTTGAGTCAAAGTACCCCAAAATCGAGATTCTGGGTAAAAGACAGAAAATCAAAATTGATTTCTCTCATACTTTCCCTATATTACACTAAATATACTAGTATGAACTACGTGATAGTATCTACCTTTATATTTTTTATAGATAATGCACTATTATATTCTCCAATTAAATTACATTTACAATCAAAATCATGATTATCTTGTATTCCCTATTTTATTTCTCTGATTCTGAGCCTGAGCTGCGTACTAAACTAAACCATAAGACCCACAGCTGCTTTACTTGTTCACATATTTCATAGAGAAAGTACTACTATGTATCGTACTACTGAAACTTACATATAAAGTACCGTATAAAGTATCTACTGATATTATTCTCTGTGTAATATTCTGTATATGGCAAGCAAGATTGAAGAAAAACAGCTCAAGTTTGCCATATGGAGAGAAAAGTTTGCAAAATCCCCCAAAATATCCCCCCAGAGAACGATTCGCAAATTTCCAACTTGGCTTTCTCTTACAGTATTTTTCTACGATATTTATTTTTGCTCGAAGCAATTTATTTTTCCCTATAAATGTCCTTCATAAAGTTCTTTATTATAAGTTCTTTATTAAGGAAAAATGCAGTCTAAAATAACCACGAATCCTTCATATTACAGAATATTACCATTTTTGCAAATTGGATATTTTGCACTATTTGCATTCGACTTAAATTGCTCAAATTGCCACTTGCTTTATCTTTATCTCACATAATCAACTTGATATTGAATTTATTTTTATTACATATTCTACTAATAACAATAACTCCTAACTGTACTTATGAATAGGAATCATATTTATGATTGATTTTTAGATAATTTTAGCGTATTTACAGACTTGTTTTGCTGCAGATTTGAAAAAAGGTATTATGAATGTCTAAAAATATTTTTTTCTCATTTTATGAGCTTTTTAAAGGATTAGAGGCATATGTACATACACTGAGCACGCCATCGCAATATATTTTAATCAAAAATTTGTTCAAAAGTTGTGGGCTTAAATATATAGGAGTTTTAGGACTTTTGAGCAAAATTTCATTTTGTCAAACTTGTTAGAAATTCGCAAATTCAGAGATTTTTTAAGTAAATTTTATGACAGATATTGGACTTGAAACTAACATTTGGAAAAAGCTACTTACCTACTATAATACAACCCAAAATATAAACTTTTTTATAATATTAATTGGGTTTTCTTGACAAAATTTTGGAGTTTTTGACCTTACGACTTTGCTTTTTTACTTATAAGTAGGTAGGTACCTACTTTTACTGATACTATACCTTAGGGAAATAATAACTATCTAGCCTGGTAATAAGATAATAGGATTTAGTTTATGAGCTAGGACCAAGATCACGAATTGTAAATACAACATACGTCATATTTTTTTATATAAAAAAACTCATTTTTAACCCTTAAATCTGACCTGTTAACACTCAAATAACTATTTTCTCTATCACATATATGTACTTGTAGGGTATATAAGTCTGTAATAAGTAAGGACATCAAAGCTCAAGAATACTAAGGTATCTATGAAAGGAATTATTTTCTTTTACTTTTCTTTACTTTAAAGCTCCTTTTCAAACTCGAAAAATAATCTTTTGCAATTTTATTGCTATATCTGGTATGTACTTGGAAATCTTAAAGCTTCAAAATGTGATTATATAGAACTGGAAATCCTTTGAAATATTACCATCTACGAGTATCTAGTTTACTTATCTTTCAATTTTCAAGGCATGGTCCAATATGTTGTTTGAGGTTCAAAGAGTACTTCGAATTACAAAAATTGCTTGATTGGAGTATGTATTGACCTAGAGAAAAGAGACCATTTTTGAACTATTTTGAAAATTTCAGGAACTTCAGAATCGCTTGCAGTTTGAGCCCTTCGCTCGAAATTTTGGCAAAGTTAATTTTTTTTGAAACTAGGACAAAAAATTTATATTTTGAATAGAAGGTCATTAAAGACACCCTTTTATAAGTAAGGGTTTTAGCATAGGATTTCTATTGAGGAAAAGTTAAGTTTCAGATTTTCAAGTTATTTTTGTCCTATTGGTATTTACCCCAGCTTTACAGTTAAGGACCATTAATTTCTGATACTTGAGATGAGAATTACGATACACTTGTATGTACCATAATATCCT
This sequence comes from Nanhermannia cf. coronata Gr-Ori-00579, assembly GCA_034699045.1. NCBI lineage: Eukaryota > Metazoa > Arthropoda > Arachnida > Sarcoptiformes > Nanhermanniidae > Nanhermannia > Nanhermannia cf. coronata Gr-Ori-00579. The sequence continues at coordinate 2,595 of JAQIXA010001438.1, read as the reverse complement.
TACAACGAAATAAACCAAAAATGTATTTAGTGCCCTAGTAAAAGTATACTGAAATATTGCTTGCAGAAATGGCTTGAAATTTAATTGAAAATATGAGACTTTCTACAAAGAATTGCGTGGGTTTGAGTGTAGAATTAAATGTGAATTACCGTCAAAAAAGCACTCAATTTGTTATAAAAATGCTCAAATTTCTTCCAAATTTTCTTAAAATTTTCAAAATTACAAAAGCAAGACAAAATAATTAGGTATATAAATTGGGCTTATATTTAAGTTCGCGTATATTTTGGCTGAATTTACTTCGATATTTTTGGTCTTTGTATGAAATTAATCCAAAAAAAATTTAAATTACAGATAGTTTAGGTTAGGTTAATTAGGATTTAAGAAGATTGGTTTTTTCATAAATGGTTCAATTTAGACCAAAAATATAGGGCAAATTCAACCAAAATAGGGATGAAATAACATCTGACTCCGATGTTATTTAGGTTAATTTTTCGTTTTGAATAGCAATTATTGCTTTTTTTACAATTTTTATTCTAATATACGAGTACAGTACTTGGACCCCTTTTAGTTTGGATAAATTTGAGTAGGTATATTTGGAGATAAAAATGATTCAAATTTAGCTGAAGAATTCCTTGGTCGACTGGTGAAATTGATATCTATTTTTTACCAGTATATACTGATAGTAGGTAGATCCCTGTAAAAAGTAAATGCAATTTTGTTAAAAAATTGAAATACAGATAGAATCATAAATGTAATAAAAGTACTTGTGCCTAAGGGACTGTGAAATTGTGCAAAATATGCAAATTGTCAAATACTCAAGAGAAAGCCAATTGAGTGTAGAAATTTGTGTCATAAATTTTGTAAAAAAAAGTACCTACATAAATGTCATACCTTATACTAGACACTAGGTACTTGACTATCAGTATTTGGTTAAAATTAGCTCATTTAATAGAAGACTATAGGCTATAGGCTAGACTTGAAATTGAAATTTCGAATGACAGCTCAATTTTGACAATTTCAAGTTGACAAAGATCAAAGTGTGTTCAATATTTCATTCGAATATGTACTGGTATGTACACTTACAAGTAACTATATCCTGATCTTGAAATATAAATATCCTTCTAATTATTGTACAGTTACAATCAAAAATCATTCCAGATATCTAAATATTGAAATTTTGATTGTTAATTATAATCCAAATACAGAGTTAATGAGCCAGAATTGGCCTGATATTTAAAATAGATTCCATCTTCCAATACTATTAGCATATTTTTACGATTTTGAATAATAAAAGATAGTTTATATTTCCCCAAAAAAGTTGAGTATGTACAGATATAATGAAAAATTTTGAAAATTTTACTTGCAACTTTAGTGTAAATAGTAGCATAAATACCTAAGTGTAATAAATATGCCCAAAAATAAATGATGTATTTCGTAGTAAGCAAAGATAATTATATTCTCATTGTCAATGGATTTAGCCTTACTCACGTCATACCCTACCCTTACCCTACTAGTAATTCTCTAGTACCTACTACCTACTATACTGTATTTGAATTGACATTTAATTAATTTAGATTGAGACTTTGACTTTGTAAGTTAATTAGTATTCACAAAGAGAGCTATGTAAATATTTATGAATATTTTTGTAATTAATATCTACATATGTATGTAGTAGCTCATGTGATTAACTCAATTAGTCTACCATACCATATTGAACTTTTTTCAAATTCATTCATTAATACGGACACAGATAGTAAGTAGGTGGTAAATTTTTCTAATACTAAGTTGAGACTTGTTTTTTGTACTTAAATTGTAATTAAAATGTACAATTCTTGTTATGATTCAAGTTTAAACTACAGATACTTTAATACATACAAATCTTGTGATTTTTCAAATAATTATCAATAAAAGACTAGGTATTATTGATCATGGAAGGTGGGAGGATAATCCAGAAACTAGCATTTTAATTTTGAGGAATTTTTATAATAACCTATTAGGTTCGGAATATAATTTCAATATTTTTCATTGGAAAATTTTGACCTTTTGGCAAAATTTGTATGGACCCAACTTCCAAGTTTGAAGCTAATAAAATACAGATATTGAAAGAATTCTTATTGAAAAATTTCATTTTGATAATTTAGAACTTGTAGGTATCTCCTATGATGTATTTGAGTCATGAAATAGGTAGGTAATGGAGTTTTGTCAAGAATTTTTGGAATATTTTGTCCAGCATATCTACTTGCTTACATAGATACTTTGAACAATTTAAGATTTAATAAATCATGATCGATTTTTGCTGTTTTTCTCATTATAGTTTTTAGTCCCTACTATACTAGTATAGATAGAACTGCGATCTAAAATCTCATGTCAAGGTTAATCAAGTTATAAGTTATAAGATTCCTAAGAAAAAGTAAATTTTTTAAAAAATTCTACAAAGTTTCGATCGAGTTATATTGTTTATAATAGACTTAAGCTTAATTTCATCCCTATTTTGGCTGAATTTACCTCTATATTTTTGGTCTAACTTTCCCCCTGTATGAAATCAACCAAAATATTTTGAAATCTTAACCTAATCTAACATAAATTACTGATCTA
>JAQIXA010001437.1:0-24827 GCA_034699045.1 Nanhermannia cf. coronata Gr-Ori-00579 | reverse complement strand
AAACTAACCAAACTTAACCACGATTTGGGGGTCAAAAAGAGCCAAAAAGGGGGACAGTTTAATCTTAAGTCATTATATTTATATTAAGTACTGAAGTGACATATTTTATAAAGTACATGTTATAATTATAATTAGGTACAGATATTAGGTAATATGTAATATCTACTATCAATAGGATAATCTTTCGATCTGTAGGAAAAATCAGATCAGATGTAAAACAATAAATAATATGTAAGTACATAATATGGAGATATACCTAGAAGTTATGAAAGAGATAAGATAAGTGATGGAGGCATAAAATATCGGTGTATAAAATACACATAAAAATATTACCAGGCTAACAGGCAGATTGGTAATCCATTTTCGAATATTTGTCAATGGTGCCTTGATTTTCTCACCGTACTCGTTCATCACAATTTACATACGTATACTAATGTATAATACAGGTATTTTGCAATTAGGCCTTTTTAATTATTATTTTGGAAACCACTCACACATTTTTCATATGCCTTAAGAAACAGATTTCACAGAAACATTTTTCTAAAAAGAGTGAAGTGCATAACTGTTGCTTTCAATGCTTTGAAGAGCATTTTGAAATGCCCCAAATTCAGAATCTTCAAGACACAACTTTAACTCCAAGAATGTATAGGACCATATGTGTGCTTTTATACCTTTTTTTTATCTTAAGTTGTTGCACACACAGGTAGGTAGATATATCTGTATATAGGTAAATAGCCCACTTATGTTTCGAAAGCGAAAAGTGTGAGAGAAAAGTTATTCATGGAGAGATTTCGAAAGATCGAATCCCAGAATGCTTTTGAATGGAGAAAAGAATTTGCAAAATTCTTCTACCCTCGACTTTCCCAGATCTGTAAAAAAGGATTTGGATCTAAAAACTTATACTACTACTTAGGTACTATACTTAGGTACTTACGTAGGTATGTAGGTATATGTACAGATTATATGCCTTATCTTGATATCCTTTTGTGGAAATTTTGGTACTCGTAGTAGGGATACACAGGTCCCTCAAGTGTGCATGGGTAAAGGCCTATCTAAGATAAGTATAAGCCTATCTTGGTACATTATAATATAATCTTATAGTTAGTACATAGAGTAAAGACTACAAGTTACAAGTAGATATATATAGAAACTTGTAGGCATGTACAATAGATACCTACGTGTTTATTTCGACTCGAAGGAATTTTGCACACAAGTAGCAGTATAAGTACTTACTGGTACAAAATTTCATATACAGTGTGGCTACAAAGAAACGTGTAAAACAAATTATTTTAAAAATCTCTACACAAACTTGATATTTTTTAATTTATTAATAAGGATTTCTTGATCAATAAAGCTAATAGGATTCTATTTCATTCCATCAAAAAATTTAAAGGATAATTTGCCCTTAGTTTAGTCTAATTAAACTCACATTGTAAATCAAAATCAACATTTCAAAATTAGTAAAAAGAAGGCCAAGTTTTTCTATTTTTTAATGTACTTTCTTTTGGGTATCTTTTTGAAAAACCCTGTAACGATTAATGGGGAAAGTTAACAGGCAGCGTGAAAAAGTAAGTAGGAATATAGGGCAAAGTAAAGCTAAAGAATATCCTGTACTTTATATATGTATTTATAAATTACAAAGCATATCATCCTATCGATTGAGCTTTTTTGTGCTCTATAATTCTGTTGGAATATACCCTACACAGTATACATACCTACTTGTATTTTATTATAGGTAGGTAGGTAGCTAGGTATATCTGTTTATCTTTGTAAGTACCTATGGGTTAGTGAGATGTAGATGTTGAAAGAAAGCTTTTAGCTTCAGTTTGAGTTGCGGTGTAGACTGTAGAAATGAAAAATCTTGTTTATAAACATTGTAAGCAAAATATTCTCACAAAAGAAGAGATAGGAATTTGGGATGAAATAAAAGAAAATCATCTTTGGCTATATTTTTTTATTGAGATTCTTACTATAACTCACAAATAGGACTATAGAAGAATAAATAAAGAAAATTCTAAGATACATTATATTATATACTTAAGGAATTTCTCTCTGATGTTTACTTTTGCTTTTGACGGTCAAGAGTCATGATAGAATTAAGACTTGAAAGAAAAAGTCCTTGAAATATTTTTACTTTTGTCTTTGGTGACATTAATTTTAACTTGAATTATATCAGTAGTAGGCATATAACTGCCAATATATGAAAATAACTTGAAATTCTTTGGTCTTTTTTATAAACATCCAAACCCTACGCTCTAAACATCCTAATAAGTAAGTAGTATAATATACTGTATAAGTATTCTAGTGATGAATGATGAAAGATGATAAAAGAATTTGATTCAAAGATAAATATTTGCTTAAAAATGAGCAAAAGTTTTGACGAAAATAAGTATGAAAAATAAATCCTTTTAGTTACAATATTGGTTATATTTATTTAGGTATTAACTAGGGAATTTGTAGAATACTAGATTGAAGGAGTATAAAGGCTCTATTTTAACAACTTTCTCTGTTCTCTGTTCTTACCTTGAAATCATATAAAAGTAGTCAAAAAAAATAATTGAGTGGGCGGAAAATGCTTAAAAAATATCAGAAGAAAGATAAAGAAATGTTTTGATGAAAAAAATAATAACTACACTACATAAGTAGGGTACATGCATTCATTTCACTACTATGTACTACAGAAATTGTACTATGCTTTAATGTATAGGTATTTATAGTTCCAATAAAAATAAATAGCAAAAAAGTAGATAGATAAAAAAATAAATCTATGATGAATTTTTTGACACACATTTCATATCCACGGCTCATAAAAATAATCCTTATTTTTTAGTATCCTAACTTCCTACCTGCTACATTTTTATTTACGGATACTACTGCATAGTATATCCATATGCATTTACTTACTAGGCACTAGGCACATCAAAATTGAATGGAAAAAGTTGGAAATTCGTACTGATCTTGAGTTAAAAGTTAAGCAAAAGTATGTATGTTATGTAAGTATCAACAATTACCTACTATAGATATATCTAGTTGTACATACTGGTAAATATAATGTAAACTAGTTTAAAAGCTAATTCGCAAGGTGACTTAAATATATAAATTCATGCAGAAATGACCTGCCTGATAGATCAAGAACAATTCATTTATTAAATAATTCATTTTTTTTTCACATTTCATGTCTAGATTAATAAATGGAAAAATACATTAATAAACTTTTGATTAAGCTAGTTTAAGCAGTATGACAGCAATTATGTGTAGTCACTTTTTTTAAGCTTTTCTTTGACAATGACAGTTACAATAGACAGATTTATAAGAATTTCAAGTTACATGTCTACATTCCAAGAAAATTAAGATCAATTTTAGTTTTGTATTTAGCAAATCCACATAAGGAAATGGAAAGACAGAGAAAGAAATATATCATTTCTTGCAAGCTCTTATATATATAAGGATAATTCCGTATAAGTAAATGGGTACCTATAAAATAAGATTTCTGAAGAAAAAAATTCTGATAGTCTCTCTCGATCTTGATATTAATTAGATTTGATTTTGTCTTTGAACTTTCTTTCTCAACTTTCCATTCAACCATAATCTGATGTCTTTTAGAAAATCCGAGAAATTCTTTGCTAAAAATACCTATGATCAATAAAATTTTAAAGGGAAAAATGTAAAAAAGAGACTTTTTGCAACCTTGAGTTTTAAGCGTGAACTTTATTCTATTTTCTGATAGGTATAATAATCATTATCATATCCTGGAACAAATTATATAAAAAGTCTTGAAAAATTGGAGTAAAGCCTTTATACTATTAAATATAGTGATAAAATTTTATACTTTAAGTTGATAGGTAAAGATAAGTAAGTATAAGTATTTATTTTTATTATACAATCAAGTACAAAGTAATAAAAACTTTGCATACTGGCACTTTAGTTGACTTGTCATTAAGATAAAATGGTTTCACTATTAATTTATTTTTAGTGATTATTTGATTATTTATATAATCAAATTTGAGCTTTAAAAGCGCTTATGCATTTTGACATATCAGTAGGGTACCCTACCTATCTCTATTATTATTATAGTTACATAATACTCGTGTCTAGTATAAAGTAGTATCCCTACATAAAAACCAGAAAATTGGATCTTTTTCTTTCTCTGTTTCCACATCTGTTAAGCCGTTCAAAGGTCAAACAGTGACAAAAAATACCGCTTCTATTAGCAATAATGGCATTGTGTCAATTAAGTCCCAACTATGAGGTTAAATATTTTATTTTGCCAATTTTGTGAATTTAAAAAAAAACTTTTGTTAGATATTTTTGTATTGTCTTTTGTTAGATATTACAACAACTAACAATTATCGTTCGTACTACATAATGCATAATGCAAAATAGCGGATGAATTTATGTTTCAAGTGATGAAACCACTTGATTGAATAAACTAAAAACGAGTAGTATAATATTACTCGTGATTATTTTCCGTTTGCTTATACCTACTCGTATCTAGAAACTCTAGTACTAGTATTTATATAAGTTATTAAATGCATTCAAATTGATACAATTTGATTAATTTTGTTGTCTAAATGCAGTTAAATAATGATTGACTAAACAGTTCTCTCGTTTTACTATAAATAAGATGGATAAGATAGCGACAGTAGTAAATGAAGTGGTAACAATTTATTACCCTTTGAATTTTGAATATTGGACTTGTAAAGTAGGTACTCTTGTAATAAGTCGGTTCATTTATCTTAGCTTATCAATGTTTGTATTTCATTTAATTAAGGGCATTACATATCATTAGAAATATACTAACTACCCTACTATTACTTTATTGAGTACGTAGTATAGTATAGGTGCATATTTAAGATATATTTTATGTATCTACTACTAAAACCTAGATGATAAAATACTAGTCAAGTAATAAGGAATAAGGGTGTAATACTTATAAATACTCAGCCTCAACACTTTTAAGTCGAACCTCAAATCATAATTTATGTCCATGATGTTAATAATTTGTTGTCTGATACTGATAAGGTTCATTTAAAAGCTCATATGTAAAGAGCTCTTTCATTGGTCCGTTTATAAGTAATTAAGTAATGAGAGATCAATTGATAAAAGATTGTGCTTTAGATTTTAGACTTTATATTTTATTATTTTTGGACTTTGTCAATGGGTAATAATCATAATTCATTTCATGTGATATACACATACACATGCCCTACACATATTATTTTATAGTGTATGATAAAATATAGAACTTATCAAAGGTCAATTGGGTATTAATACTCTTTTGTGAAAGGATTTAAATAAATTCGGACATTTCATCACTCTCTCATTCCAGTTCAATTTTGACTTTAAAGATCTCCCTATCTCACACGAATTTTTTGTAAGTTTTTTAAACTTTTTAAATACACTATAGGATATAAGTGCCTAGCTTGTATAAGACATAACTTTTCAAATTTTTTTAGCTCAAACCCCTCAATCACAATGGCTTATGTTGGTAAATGGCAATTGGTCAAATCTGAAAACTTTGATGAATACATGAAAGGTAATTCTTGATTTGAAATTTGAAAATTTAGAAAATTTTTTACATTTTTACAAATGATTCTCATTTCAAAGCTGTCGGAGTGGGGTTGATGACCAGAAAGGTAGCAAACACCGTCAAGCCTTTGGTAACAATTAGTCAAAATGGAGATGAAGTTTCTATTCACACCGAATCTACCTTCAAAACCACTGATATCAAATTCAAATTTGGACAAGAGTAAGGAACAAATTTCGATATTTTATAGAAATATTGATTAAAATTTGGATTTTTTTTGTAGATTTGATGAAGAGACAGCTGATGGTAGAAAATGCAAGGTATGTAAAAAAAAGTAAAATTCAGTAAAGTAGAAAATTGACAACTGTCATGTACAGATTTTCCTAGAAAGTCTCTGTAGTACCTACCATATAATCTTATCTACTTTGTACTTTTACTACTAAAGCTAATAAAGAATTGGAAAACTAAATTTTTGATTTTTGATTCAGTCAACAATCGTATTGGAAGGAGGAAATAAATTGGTTCACAAACAAGTTGTTGATGGGAAAACTTTAGTCATGACCCGAGAATTCAAAGGTACGTAAACAATGGAACAAACCTTCATGTGTCTCAAAATCCAAATCCCAGCACCTGAACCTGAACCTGATATGTCACATACCTATACTGTATTTATGCAAAAGATTTCTTATCCACAAAAAACATATAAGCTCTTAGGTTATTTGAAAATAAGGTTCAGGTATTTCACAGGTTCTTGAAATCGGTTTTTCATTTTTCTCGTCCCATTCCATAAGCCAAAATCTCATAAGAAATAGGTTTAAATTTTTGAAACACGAATTTGCAAGATTTCAAAATTCCGCAAAGCTATTTCTTATGAGATTTTGATCGAATCTAACTTTGATCTTTACAATACGAATCGACCTTTAATTATAACTTATATTTTAAGAACCTACTAATTTAACTGGAAAAAGTTTTTCGTTCTTAAGTTCTCTATTGGCAATGAATAATGAATCTTTCACACAATGTCGCAAAGTACAGAACATGTAATTAGTTATAATGTATGGTCAAAGTGTATTAGAAAACCATGTTCCCTATTCTTATTATGTTTAAATTATGCATACCAAAATTAACTCATATTTTCTATGCGTATTTACAAGACACTTATCTTATTTGTGTGTACTTTTATCTAAAAATTAGGTGACACTTTGGACATGACCCTTGACTCTGGCACTGGAGTTATCTCAAAGAGGGAATACAAAAAGGTTTGACAGATTAAAACCGTTATATACATAAAATGTAGATATGAAATTATTATGCATATTATATAACTTGGAATGTTTTTATTTTATAGGTCTAAATTATCTCATCAGTACAGTATGAACAAAACCTTCAATATTACTACGCCTTTAGAGTATCGTTAATAAAAATTTTAACTTTAATATCAAATTCGATGAAAATTCTAATTCAAATTGGAACCAAAGAATTAAAATAAAAAATTAAATGAAAATTACCAACTAAAAATTGACTTCTGATTCGTACACAATTTTTGTTTATGTACTAATGACTCGTAGGGTAGGTATGTAGGGTACCATAATTATAGTCGCATATTAGGAGGTAGATACATACATGTATCCTATTAAGCTCTTTATTCCCATTCTTGATTTTGAATTGTTGTCTAATAAAAACAGAAAATTTAGAATTTTAGTAATAGTAATAAGAGCAATAGTGTCTACCTAACATAGGTATCTATTTTCGTTTTACCTGGCGATTTGCACAAAATCTAATAAAAGTAATGCAAATTCAAAATATCAGAAATATCATTCAAAATCGTAACGTTCTTTTTTCTGTTTTTTATGAATATTCCTACATGAAAAAATCGTGACATTTCGAATCTGCTTTGTAGAATCCATGCATTTGACAAAAAAAGTCTTTGGTCCTTAACTTATCTCTTGACAGATAAACTTTTAGCCCAACTTATGTACAGTATATGTCTCAGCAGGGCTATTAAATAATGTCTGTCCATGTTTGGCTATCAAATCTAGACCGCTATCTCTTGAAAAATAATTTAAGCATTTAGATTATCTGTACTACTTTGTAGTTACTTATGTATTATGATTTTTTTTTTACATATTTTTAGGATTGTTATTAGTACAACTACTATCGTTAGCATTTATTATTAAAGTTAAAAATTAACATATTTGTTTACCACAAAAACAACCTTATAAAATAATGAGTAAGTAAACCAGAATAATAATGTACATCAATTTTTCGTAAACCTAACATAGCTGCATAGGTAGGTAGGTATGTTTCTGAATTCTGAAATCATCCTTTAGATGATCAATGATTATGATTACGTAAATCATTCTAACCATACCATTTGAATAAATAGCAAAAAATTAGAAACTAAAGAAAAGAATTTCAGCAAATATGTATCTATTTGGTTATTTGGTTTAACAATGATTAAACACTTGAAATTTTACGTCAGCCATCTGATTTTCTATTACTATATATAGATAAATCAAATCTCTAAAATACTAAATCATATACTTACGAAAAATCTAAAAAATGAAATTCTTCATTACATTCGCTCTTTTTTCTGTTGTTGCACTTGCTGTAAGTTTAAAATTTGGGTAAAAAAATCTAACTGAATTTTTCATTAAAAACTTTATAGGCAGCTCAAGATGGGGATAGACCAAGACCAGGACAAGGTCTCGGACTAGGACAAAGACCAAGACCTCATGACCACGGTCATGGTCATGATAGACCAGCAAGACCCAATAGACCTAACAGAAGAACTACCACAGCTGCAACAACGATGTCGACCGATATGACCACTGAGCTTCCAACAACCTTTTCAGGAGAATTAATGGCTGGAAAACAATTACCACAACAATTACCACAACAATTACCATTTTTTCAACAACAACAACCAGGTCAACAACAAGGGCAACAACTTCCATTTTTTCAACAACAACAACCAGGTCAACAACAAGGGCAACAACTTCCATTCCTTCCTCAACAACAAGGCCAATTTCAAATGGGGGCCCAGGTAATGCCAGGAAATTGGCAACAACCTATTGGAGCTCAAGTAATGCCACCAAATTGGCAACAACCACAGCAACAAGGTCAAGGTCAAGGTCAATTCCAAGGATTTCCTTCATTTAATGGATTCCCACCCATGATGATGCCACCATCGATGGGTTTCGGACCATTTGCTCCATTTCCAGCTTTTAACTTTAACAGACCACAAGGCGGTTTCAATTTCAACAGACCAAGACCTCCATTCTTCAATCCAGTTATGGAGACCACTACTACATATTATTATCCATCAACTGAAGCAGAAACTACAACAGTAGCTGAAGAAATTACCGAGGCTGTTACAGAATCAGAAAACTTGACAGATATACCCCAATTTTAAATTTTTCTTAAAATTTTGAATATTATGAGCCTTTAATGCAAAGCCCTTAATTTACATTATAATATACATTATGTATTACACTCATGTGTTGAAAATTAAAATTTTATAAATCTTACCCTACCAATGCAAATCACGATCCTATCAGAATTTCAGAATCAATGATTATTGATATATCTGTAGTACCTACATATTAAAAATTACTTACATTATAAATTGTTTCTATTTCAAATTCAATTTATTTAAGTAGATGCATAATGCATAAATACAATTTTGACGTTTATCTCATATGAAATGAACCATTATAAGAAAACTAATCTCAAGAATAAGGAGTTTTTTTCAATAGCACAAAAGTAATTATAAATACTCTACCTATTATGATAAAATTAGTAGAATCTTGGCATCTCAGAAATATTTTTTACAAAATTTTATTAATTAAAGAACATTTTGAAAATAGTTAAGTAACAATTTTTTGAAAATCTCATCCTACTATTAACTGTTACTCTAATCGTAAGTAGAAGTAGATAGCAGGTAGATATAGATATACACATTTACAACAATAATTTAAAAAAATAATATACAAGTAGCATATAAACTTACATGAGGTAATCTTTAAATTTCACTTTTCACTCTATTTTAAGTTAAGTATGCACGAGCATTTACAAGTACATGTAGGTAATAAAGAGTTTGGTAGGTAGTATTTTGTGTTTAGCTTTGATATAAATTACTAAAGTGATGGTTTTTTCTTAAAGTTGAATTTTTTGAATTTCGGCATAGGTGGTTCCATATCATCAGAATCAAAATCTGAGTAAACTGACTCTTCATCTTCATCATATAATTTATTGACAATTGAACCACTAGCTTGAGAATCATAATAAAGAGTAGGCGAATTTATTGTTGATCGAAGGCTTCTGATTGAGATATTTCCAGGAATTTTATTGATACCCATTGATTCTGGTGATGTTGTCAATAGAGGTTTTCTCATTGAAAGGTTTCCAGTAGTTTCATTGACACTCATTGATTCTGGTGATGCTGTCGATTGAGGGCTTCTCATTGAGATTTTTCCAAGAGTTAAATTGACACTCATTGATTCTGGTCTTAACGATGTTAAATTGTAATTGTAATTAGAATTGTAATTGCTACTCTCTTCGTTAATTGTTGATAACTGAGGAAGCTCGGATTTCTGTTGTTTTTTAGCAATTTTTTCAAATTTTTTTGGTGTTGATGATGCTTGTGGGTCCTCAATGAATGGTTTCTTAAATGTTGAATATGAAGATAAATTGACTTGATGGGGTAATTTGAAATTATCTTGATCAGAGTCAGGACTCGGATTTTTTCCTGGAGATACGTTTTCGCCACAATTTTGCCTTTTTCGTGGTTTTATCAATGAGTTTACATTTAGAGAATTTTCGTCTGATAATGATGATGATAATGATGCCAGTGAATACAGTTCATTATTCATTATATCATTTATTTCTGCTGATGATTTTGAATTTTCTTTTTCAGAATCTGATGAAAAACCTTCAAAATTTTAATAAATACTTTTAATAAATAATTTGATTTGATTTTAATTATAAGTAATCATTATACCTATTTCAAATTGCTTTACATTCTCGTTCGATTCTTCTGATTCTGTCCAATTTGATTCATTTGAATTTTCGATCTGCTCCAGACAACATTGCAAATTTTCTTCAGTAAGTTTCCTCTTTTTATTGAAGAAAGCAAACGAGTCTGGTTGTTCGTCAGAGTCATTTAATAAAGCATGTGGAAACCCATCAGGAAAGTGATAACTCGGTCCAATACATTTTCCTAGTATAAATTATATGAAAATTTTGCATATGCCTTGGTAAACCAAACTAATACAGATTGTTAGATTGGTAAATGGAGTTTTTTAAGTTATGTTTTTACTTTTAAGTAGCCCAATAAAGGGATCAAGTTCATCTTTACATACGAGAAAGGCAACTTTTCCGACCGTATTTGAAACTTTTGATAGGAAATCCTGAAAATTGATATTAAAATTAGAAAGATTTTGCCTACAAATACAGATTAGATACAAGGTACCTACTATCAGTATATGCCTATAGTAATATTTAATTTTAAAAAAATAGAAAATTACCTCAAGCTGAGTATAAATAAAAAACATATTGCTCCGAACTGCCAGATGTTTCTCTGCTGTTATCCATTTCTTATTTATACCTGTTCTTCTTTCCTCATTCTTCAAGTTGAACAAATTAATGACCAATTCGATCCATTCCCCTAAAAAGTGAATATATCTAGAGAAAGCACTGACAATTACCATTGATCCCTAGAATTCAAAAATATTATTTATGATTATGACTTGAACTCTTATTACAGATTGTTTTTAGATCATTTATTTTACCTTAGGTTTTGAAATAAGATCAGAATGTTCCATTACGATTTCACAGACCAATCTCATTCTTATTCTAAATCGGCTATTCTTAACCTAGAGACAAGATAGGTCAAAAATATTTCCAAAATTATTCATTATTCATAATGCTGACTATAAAGCCTATTTAATAAATAAACATGTAGTACCTTTTCAATGTCGATTAAAAATGACGACAAAAAATCCTTAAAATTCTTCTTTTCTTCGTCAGTTACACTTTTGCTTTGTTTTGAACAAGCCATTTCTTTGGATAGTTACCTACTATCTGCTGTTTGCAAAAAGGTAACAAATTACAAAATTTGAGATTCTCAAAATCTTTTACTTGTAATTTAAAAATTCAAGAAAATAGTCAAAATTTGTCATAACAACAAAAAGTTGTATTGCTAGTATTGTATTGTATGATGATTGATGATGTATTGTTTTATTTTATTGTATTGCATCGAAATCTCTTAAATAAAGGGTCAGTTAAAAAATTGTAAATTAGTTATCCAGTACGGGTATGTACATTAGGTTCATTTGCATTTTCATAAAACTTTACATAATAGGTATGCAAGTAGGTATAGGTATGTAGTACGATTAAAGGTAGGGTACCAGGAATTATAAATACGCAGTACTTTTAAAATTAGATTGGATTAACTAATCCTAAATGAAAGTACCCAAGTCCCTTAATAAGTTAAAATTATATAAACCAACAGCTTTGTTAGAAATTTAGAGTTTGCTTGGAGTAAAACTTGTAAATTTAAAACATCAAAAAATATATTTTTATTTACAATTTACAAGTTAGATTATTTTTGCACAGCAAATTACGATATTTAACCTGTTTGAGGGTAGGTAGATAAGTACAGAATACAATATTAGTTAAGTAGTAAGTAGGTACTATTTTTATTTTATTAAAGCTTACTTGCCTCTAATCACTAGAGGAAAGTAAGGTAGGTACATAAGTAGTGTAAGTAGGGTACTTAAGCAATATAAAATGTTGGGATAAAGAACTTGATCCTAAATTGGTACACTGAGAAAAATTGGTGATGATTTTTTACTACCAGCTGGTGAAATTATATAATCCCACCAAAATGGTGATATTTTTTTGTCAAAATTTGGTAGTAAATTATCACCCACTGGTAGCAATTTACTACCAGTCGGTGATAATTTATTATGATTTGGTAGTAAATTGTTACCAGTCGGTGATAATTACTACCAAATTTTGACAAAAAAATATCACCATTTTGGTGGGACTATATAATTTCACCGTAAAAAATCATCACCGGATTTCTTAGAGTGTAGGTGCCCTAAATAAAAACAATCTCTTAATCTTATAAGGTTGCTGTGTAACTAGCATTGTAGAAATTGGTATCTCTACTTATAATAAATAAAACAATAAAAATAAAACATTTAGGTAAGTATTTATAATTAAATATATCAGTCATTATTTATGGTACATGCATACATATTACATACGACCGTACTTGACAAATTTTATCCTATATTAAGAATTGCAAGTAATATTATAATTGTTTGCTAATTGCGAATATCTTAAAAAAAATTAAGAATAAATTAATCGATATATGTATAGTTTAGTTTAGTTTATACATGGCAATAATTTAAAGTTGTAGTAATATCAAGATTCTGATACTTTTAGAAGAAATTAAATTTAGTCATCTCTAGGATTGGCTAATATCCAAAAAGGCTCAGGATGAGAAATTAGAATGCCCCTGACAGGATCAAGACTTGGTGCTGAATGTTTTGGAGATTTTTCAATTTTATACTTTTGGATAAGAGTTGTGAAAAATATGAAAATTGTTTGCTTGGCCGCACCCTCACCTTTAAAATCATAATGAAAATATTTATTATAATTAACTACCATCACCTATTAAATATTAAACACCTATTAAATTTTAAAAATTCTAATTTTAATATACCTATGCAATTCCGTTTACCATATCCAAAAGTGAATATCTTTTCCGTATTAATAATTTTGTTATTTTCATCGAGAAACCTATGTAAATGGAAAATGTAAAATAAAGCATTAGGATTTTACCTACTTATCTATTTTAAATTAGTATTATTATGTTTAGCTATAACATACCTTTCAGGTCTAAATACGTCCGGATCACCCCATATTTCTTTTGATTTGTGAAAAGCGTCCAGTTTCACAACAATGTGAGTATTCTAAATAATCAGATCACTTATTAGTTTTTACAGATACAGGGATTGTTTCATAAAATTTTGTAAAGTTAAAATTACCCCAGGTATTTGATATTCTCGAAATTTTGCGTCCCTTAAAGGAGCTCTCATCGTGTAGATTATTACATTTGCAATTCTCATAACTTCCAACATATAAGCCTCAGTATATGGCATACTTTTAATTTAAAAAAAACAATTAAAATTTCCTTCCAAAATCATTTTCTAAATTAGATTTACTTGAGCCTATCCTGCAGATCTGGTTCCCTTTCTCGTCCAATAACTGAATCGACCTCCTGCATAACTTTTGCATAAACTTCAGGATAAGAAATCAAGTAAATTAACATCCAGTCCAAAGTGTTGGCTGTTGAATCTAGACCGGCTAGAAACAAATCCATGCATACTTGAACTGCTTGTTTATCTACGCATGTTAAATATACATAATTAAAATACTGATTTGCACATTTTTAAATTTAAAATATATAGGTATAGTATACCTGTGTATAATGGATCATCCCCTCTTTCTATCTCACAAAGGAAAAAATCCATAAAATTTGTTGGATTATCCTTCCAAGTACCAGCGGCTCTTCTAGCATCCATCATTTCCTAGAAAAAAGTTTTAAAAAATCACATTTAAATTTATTTAAAGAATTTCTCACATTAATTAAGTGTTTTTTGAGAATTTTTTCAAATTTCTCATGATTAGTATTCATAAAAATGTGTACCTGCAAATAAGCTCGAATGTTTGTCCAAAAGTCGAGAGCTTCTTGAAATTTTGTGAGACCAGGAACAAATCTTAATACTGGAAAAGCATGACCTATTGCTGAACCCACTGAATCGTCCTTTAAAAAGCAAAAATTTTAAAAGATTTTCAAAAATTTATCTAAAGTACCTATATGAACGAGTATGTATTATGCGTACCTTAAGGATATGTCGGGCTTGATCGATCAATTTTAGTAACTGGACATTGTCTGGTGTAAATGTAAATCCTGTCATTAGGTTCCAAAGGATTCCTAACGTTTTTACAAAAGATATAAATTACAATTAAATAAAAAAAAGATATTGCGTAAATGGAAATATTTTTCAGTGTATAACGTATACCAAGAGTTGCATAATGGATCATATACATAATATATTTTCATATGATATGTAACTCTTTGTGTACATTCAAAAATGTTTCTGTTAGTCGAAACACTTTTTTAATCAATATAATTTAAAATTTTAGTACCTAGTGTAGCCAAGAAAAAGCTCTCATCCATATTTATAATTCCTTCATTTGAAATTCTTTTGGCTTCAAAATCGGTCAAATAATCCTTTATCGTTTCTTGAAGGGTCACATTCATATGAGATTGTTTCCCGAATCCGACTCTTTTCAGATTCCTAGAGCTGAATTTTCTCATTTCCTTGCAAACATATCCATATGCCTGACTGATTCCAAGATTTTCAGGGCCGTAGAGTAAAAAGGTGACACTTGTCAATGGAAACTTTGACAAAAGTTCATCTGAATTCAGGATTTCTTTACCCAGAACAGGATCTTCGACAAAAACATAATAATTTGGTCCTATAAACAGACCACAAAGTTTTCCATATTTTCTGCACAAAGTTCCAATTGTATCATACATATTATTTTTTGCAGAAATTGATAAAAATTGCACTGCACTGCCAACAATTGGAAAATATGTAGGACCTGTTAAAAAATTATAGTTAATTTTCAATATTTTTTTTCAAAATTTCAAATTTTTCTTAATTTTTACATACCTGGTAGCCATTTTTTACGTTTGATTAAGATATAAGAATGTATGGCGTAAACGATGAAAAACGTAGTAAGAAGAAATAGAAACATTTTGAAAATTCTTAAAATACAACCTTACAATATTGATATAATTACAATTGAATTTTTTCAACTTTTGCACAAAAAAAAATGTCACAAGCACAAATTTTTGAGTTCTTGTAATTATTAAAGTATTTTCCTATTTGATCTTCAATTGTTCAATTATTTTCTTTGATTAGGTTTTAGAAACCATTTTTAATTGTTACTTTCCTCAAATTAATGAACGTTCAAAACCGAACTGACCACGCGATGAGTTCCATCACCCTTAATATATATAGGTAAGGTTCCTAAGTTCGCAAAAATTGTAGTAGGTAAGTTTAACACAAACATGTTATGTATCTATAAGTACTATCCAATGTGCCATATTAAGTACATATATAAATATAATCTAATTTTTACGTTTATATGTTATGTATTTAGATAAAATACAGATACAAGTATTCTTGAGAATTCCAAATCAACTTTTAAGCCCAGTAGGTACAGTGCATGCCTTGCTTTCATTGTAATTCATTAGGGCTTGATATTCATTTTGAATAGGGGTAGATCAGGTTTAGACTTCAATAATAATTTAGATAAAGTTTCTCTGGAAAATGGTAAATTTGTTGTGCAGACTATCCAAAAGTTGATTGTAATGGGAATGGTATGACGTAGAAATTATTGCGATTTCATTTAAAATAGGTAAATATATCTATACCTAATAGATATAGATATATTTACCTATTACCTATGTGTGTGCTTCCTTCCTTCTAAATATTCTGAACTTTGGCTTGTTAGAGAAAACTTGAATTTGCACGTGTACAAACAATCTATAGGTAAAAATATAATTGAGACTCACAAAATCAGCTTCATTCAAACTTAAAGCTAAAACGGGGCATAATGAACAAAAAATCATATTTAAAATTAAAACACATAGGTACCTAATCTAACTGCTAACTATTAGTTAGAACTAATGCTAAGCATTAGAAGTAGGTAGCAACAGCTTTAATTTACTAGTAGTTTTTATGTATACATACTTACCTACCTTTATTTTGTAAACTATTCCACTTTTTTGCTATAAAAACCTATGCTAAATATAATTTATTTCAAAGCGTGGAAAACCCCCTGATTTAGACATGATTTTTTATGATTTACTAAAGGATTAATATTTCTAATACATTTCGAAATATGCATGCCAAAATTTAAATATTTTCCTTTAAGATTGCATCTTTTATACCTAATACTAGTTGTGGGTTCATATTTCTTATGAATTCATATTCATGCAACTAATCTTATAAGTATATATGTATCTAAATTTATCTAGATGTTTGCTTTTTTGGACAAAATTCTCATCAAATTTTTTCAATTCCTGGAATATGTGCAAGGACATTGCATTTAACACTTTGTAATGATATTTTCTATTTGTTCTATACATTTACATGCACATAAAAAGACTTATTAATACAAGATATAAGATTGTCTACGGATAACACTAATTATTATTTGATAACTTTTTAAAAATTGAATATGCAAAAAATAGATAAAAGTAAATAACTAAATACTGTGTAAAACCTATTTCTTTTGTTTAAAGAAGGGTATACCTAACTATAATGTTATGTGATATGATTTCAAGTAATGATTTTTTACTCAATTTTTCGTCAATTGGGAATTTTGTATTGGTATTAAAGAAGGCCCACTTTTTTGTAATTGCATTGTAATGCAATGGTCCTTATTTTGTTTTTTATGTTTTTGTAAGGAAAGTAGGGCTTGAGTCGTCTAGTGACGTAGATAAGTTTTTGTTTTTGCCATCATCAATTTTATTTGGACAAAAAAATTAAAGAGAAAAACTTGTGTAAAAATTTCAAGATAACTGCTGATATGTATCACCTAACTACCAATATGTAAAGTGGTAAATATTATTATTATTGTATTAGATTTCAACATAGCATAGTAGAAATCAAGAATTATGAATAATTAAAAAGTTGTCTAAAGTTTAACAAACTTAACAACAATCTTAATTGATTTAAAATTTGATCTCCTGGCTGGATTTTTTGGAGCTTGATTTCCTATCTAAAAATCAAATGCCATAACATATACCTATTTAACTTTAGAGGATTTCAAAACATTTCCTGCTTCCTGGGTTAATACAGACCTTTGTACATATTGACTTAATTTGTTAAATGAACCCGAAACTTTTTTGAACTCGAGTTTATAAAGTTGAAAAATTTCTAATAATTTCTAATCTAATAAGTATCAATCCTAAGTTTAGGACAGTTCGAGATGTATTGTATAGTTAAACCTAGGATAGAGGAATAAATAATTTCATTCAAGTTTTCCTTATACTGATACACATAATGAGTGTGTATAGGTACTATATTTTGTAGTAAATTAGACTTCAAGCAGGACAAGTCCTTAACAGTTAGGATTAAATCAACAATTGAGATTCACAAGAAAATGGTTTTTTATTTGGAAAAATTTGAGGGTAGAACAATGTACCTAAATGATTTTTTTGACTTGAAATTATAAGTAAATTGTCAAAGGTAAACAAACTGGAGATTTATTAAGAATTTTTATCAAAATTTGTGGAGATAATTCAAATATCCTGAATTTTAATAAATATGAAATGTCAAGTCCACTGCTTGTACTATATGTACAGATATTATGTTCATATTCGCATAAAATTAATAAAGTGTGTATAATTTTTTTAGGAAATCAATTAGTTCCCTTAAACGAATCTTGAATTTTAAATACGCATATTTAAATAATAGATATGGAAATTTAAATCTACCCTACTAATTACTCAAGGAAAACATCCAATCTACTCAACTATACTCGTATTATTAGGTATATGGAATGACAAAAATCCCTTAGCTTCCTTTCTGATTATTTACTTGAAAAATATTTGACAAATTTCAAGGATGTTTCCTTAAAATATGTGATCCTTTTATAAACGCATTTTATATTTTTTAATCATAATTAATTAGGGAAACAATGTCAAACAATCAAAAATTACAAGTAATATGGAAAAATTTAAAATTCTTTGTAATACTCGTACATAAACATAATCAAAAATTACCTGTAAAGTGGCGAGGTTCAACTTGTAAACAATTCAAATTAGAAATTACGACGAATTTTTAAAATGTACAGATTGTAAACACAAATTTAAAATTCTTAAGAAAAAACACAATCCTCATTTCTAATCAAGATTTATTTTACACGTTTAATGCATTTAATTGGAATTATACAAATTCTTACTAATTATCTGTAGCTTTAAAAAGTATAAAATTGGTTAACATTTGAAATATTTCTAGTTTGATATTTATTTCAAATTAAATAATTTTTTCCTCAAAAAATTCGTGTAAAGGTCATGGTTAATGTCAATACTCAAGTATAAACTAGGAATGGAGATGAATTCTTTCTGTGAATTATTTTATTTCATAGATTGAACTTTATTTTATTATGCATTACATCAAAATATGTATGCAAGAACTACCCATGCATCTGTATAATGTAAAGGGTATTTTACTAAATGATTGAAAAAAAAATTTCAAGTCATAAAATAATTCCCATAATATTTATCAGTTAGATACCTACTTTACCTTTATATTATGTAGCGATTATGCTATAAAAATAATTAAATTAATTGTAATATGTATTTATAATGACGTTTTACTGGACGCACATGTACATAGGATATATTTTAATTCATTACCCTGCCCTGCTTAAAAAAATCTTTAACTTATGAATACAGAGTACATAAATTTACTGATATAAAATCAAAAAGAAAAATTAAGTAAGTACCAATGTTATATGAATGATGCTGATTGTTAAATAATTACTTTCTGTAAATATGTAAATTTGTTTTACATATTTATCGAACTTACATTTAGTCTTAATTGTTTAATTTGTATTTGAGGGGTACAAATCGAGGCTCGAGAACTAAAAATTTTCTAGAAACCTTTAGTGAAGTTTGTAGGCATTTAACTTTTTGTCATTATTCATTATTCATTATTATCCTTTATTATTACATTTTGACAAATATTAAAGATTTAGATTCTCAGATAGATCAGAGGGTGTTTGAATAGTATTTATCTATTTATATAAGAGTTTGAGTAGCAAAAAGCAAGCATGTACAAAAAACTCTTTTAGAAATCCTATTAAATTGATTTTAGTGTATAATCTCATAATTAAATACTACTTTTACTTGAGACTAGAGGACAAGTTCAGGGCAATTGTTTTAAATTTTGATATTTTTTACACGCACGCTTACGAACTTTTTATGCTTAGATATGAACTACCTATATTACTAGGTACATACAATGTTCTCGGCCTGGAAAAAATCGAAAGATATCAAGGTCGACAACAAAAAATCCGACTTGAATTTACATCTCACATCATAATTTTTATAAAAAATGCCTACTTAATTTACTTGTCGAGTGCCTAATTTGCCAAATAAGTATTATCAAATCATATACCTATCTATTCTCTAGAATTTATTAAGTAAACTCGACTACTCTGTCTCTACTTTTAAAATCTGTTTCATTGCAATATTCGTATTCATAAATGATTAGCTAGAGCATGAAAAATACAAGAAACTGCCATAATAATAATAATCATTAGTATCTTTATTTTTTGGTTTTGATTTATATAAGCTTAAAAAGTAATTAACTAGGTAATAAAGTAGTACTGATTATATACCTAACTTTTGTCAATAGTAGGGTACCTTTAAAGTTTAGTACCTAACTTTTCCTTAGTATTTTAGCTACATAGTATTTTCGCAAACATATACCTATACATAATTTTGTGTAATTATATTATTATACTATCATACTCCGTAATTATACGAGTGCTCATACACTATTAGATAATGCATACTACTGATAGTCAAATTTCGACAATATTGAGGAAAATAAATTTTCAAACATCATCTGGAAATAAGTTAGAATTAGGTATATACATTGTTCCAACATTCAACATTTTGTAGACAAAAATGGAAAATTTGTTTCTCCATTCTTTAGAGATATAAAACAGTCATATTTTTTTACATATAACAAAAAAAATTGTAAAGTACCTACCTACCTATCCAAAGCTAATTATAAGTGATAATAAAGTTAATCATCACATCTAGTCTAAAATGGTAAATCTTTCAGTTATTAAATCTAGTTTCATTCTTTGTCTGATACTTTTTCCAAGTTCAGTTATAAATTCAGTTGAAAATAATTTATTTGATTCATCAGTTTATGATTTAGACAACGAATTAGAAGATTACGAAAATGGTAAATATTTTTTAATCAAAAAATATTCACAAATCGTTATTTTAATGCGAGTATAATCATAAGCATGTCTTGATATAATCTCCTAGAGGGAAAAAATTCAAAAATTCCTGAATGTCTGCCTGTTGAAAATCTGATCAAAGGTTTGTCCACTATTGCCAGATACGAGTACTAAGCACTTTAGTTTTGTATAAGTATTAAAAAAATTTATGAAGAAGTTATAGATACTCTACATATTTTATATAATTTATGATATTTATTTTGTATTTTAGGAAAAGATCGACCCGGAACAGGCGAAAATGAACAATTAATGCCCGAATGGTTCAACAGGGAATTAGCTTTGAAAGGAAAAAAATTTGCTAGAGATCATTTCTTTCATATATTTTACACTTTAGGTAGAAATTATGAAAATTTTTTTATCTGCTTCGTATTTCTAATTTCAGACTTTTTGTCCAGGTTTAGGAATGATTATTCAAGCCTCAAGTATGATCTCTTTAAGAAGAATATTTGGTTAGTCATTAAATTGTTTTTTAAATTTTCAACTACGAGTATTATCTAACTTTTAATTACTAATAAATACTTTGTTTTTGTTAGTTTTTACCGGAAAAACAACAAATTCTCTCAGTGCGGCTAAAAGGTTTATTAAACTGACAAATTTTCAAAATCCATTAAAATATTGATGCCAATAAAAAATAATGAAATTATTTCTTTATAATTAAATAGGTTCTTTATAATTAAATAAACAACAATATTATAGCATGCCATGCCATTTAATAAGTAGCAATGCTAGTCCAAAATATAACTAGGATTTTTTATCAGTCAAAATTCGGTCAAGAATTAAAAAATGAATATATTGGTATTATAGGTTCACGGCTAATTTTCTACAAATGAAAATTTGGTATGATTCAAAAGCCTTTGATGATGACCAGAATTTTTTCGATAGTTTAGCTACTGTGAGGGGTAATTCAAAGAGATACCTATTAATTATCTGTTCAAAAATAATATTAGTAAACCAAAGTACTCGTATTTAGAATTTTTTTTATTTTAGGTATACATGAGACAGTTGCTTTTAAAGCAGGGAGAAATAAAACTTTTTCTGTCGATGTTCCAGCCTATGTACCTCCCAAGGGACATAGAGATAGTCGAATGTGGAAAGCATTTAAAATGGACATTAAAAGATCTGGAGTAAGGCAATTTTACCCTTTGAAAAAAGATCAAGGTGAAAGTGAAATTCAATCAATTCGATATGAGTGGAGGAATGTGGACATTTATGTGTTTGCCACTAATTATGCCAGAGAAATTGGATTTACAAGCAGTAATTATAAGATAAGATTATTATTTGAATATTTTACAATTTACTCTACTCCGTATATAGGTCACTGAAGAAGATTTATTTGGATTTGTCCACTTATGGGCCGGTATAGGATATTTACTAGGAATCGAAGATAAATACAATATAGCTCTGCAAAATGACTTCAATGGGGCTAGAGATTATTGTACTAAAATGTACGAAGAAATGATACTTCCGAATTTTTTCAATATTGATTATGAAGGACAAATTGCAGTCGAATTTGCCATTGAGGTGTGTATTTAAATTTATGCTATTTAGGGTATGATTTATGTAGAAAAATATTTTAGGGAATACAAGGGCTAATACCAAACTTAAATACAAATGAAGGGCTACTTTTAAAAGTACTTGAAGACATTGTGGGGATAAAAGCTCCGAATTTACGAAGAGAAATTGGCTGGCAGGGTCATGCACTGAGACCATTGGAAAATTACTTCTTAAGGCCTTTATTGAGAGGCCCTTGGTCTAAACAGATCATGAATTACTACATGAGAATGTGGCTTCGAGTTGCAAGGTAAAAAAACCTAGTTTGATTTCCAAATATTGGTATTATTACATAGCATAGGTATGTACACATATTTATTTTACTTTTAATAGTTTGAAATATTTTGGATTTGACGGAAACAACCTAACAGAAGTTGCGGAAAAGGGATATTTTTACTAATTTCTTAAATAGGCCCATGTTTCATAATATATGATACATTTGCAATGCAAAAACTATCTACTCAATTTAATTTATTGACCACAAAACAAAGTATTTTTGTAGTAGATATAGGTTATTTTATTTTATTTACAAATTTTATTTAAGTAATATTTTTCTGTTTAAATGATTGCAATATAGGTAAATAAATACGTTTTACAATGATTCAATTGATTTAAATTCTTTCAAAATACATTTTAAAAGCTTATCGCTTTCAAGTCCATTTTTTATTAAATTCTTGCTGACTCCTACCCCAATCCTTATATCATTCATATAGCGAAGTATGAAGAAATAGAAACCTGCAAACAAAAAACTTATTATTTAAAAACTAATCTTACTGATATTATATTAAAGAAATTGCTTTCAAATACCTAGAACACCAGGCAAAGGACCACAAGAAAAACGGATATCTTCAACTAATTTACTATGAAAATATACAGGCTCTTTTGGTGCATTTATATTTATCATTATCCCTATTTAACAAATTAGAATCAGATTAAATATATGACTTTCATTACTCAGCATAAAGTAATAGGAGTACTAGATATTTTTACCTGTCGGTGGTAGAATTTTAAATAATTTCTTGATCAAAAATGGTGGTAAACCTCCAAGTATTTTCAATCTCAATAAATTTGCTTCTGGTAAATTTGATGATTTTTGTTCTTCAATTGAGTCATTGATTGATGAAAGCCTTTCGTCAGGATTTTCGGAATTAAGTGGTAACTTGAAAAATACATCAGAACTATTTAAAAAATAAAAATGTCAAAATGTGTTATTTTACTTTTATTAGACGGTCTTACTGATAATTTGAAAGTCTTTCATCATGTCCCGAACAAGAATAAGTCCAAATCAGATGCATTTCTTCATTAGAAAATTGAGAGCTCGATATATTCGAATTTTTCAAAAATTTCTCGATGCCCGCAGAAATTGCAGAAGCTTCCAGGCTTAAAATTGAAATTCCCCTTTCTTCAGAAATTTGTCTAATCGACTCAAAATTAATCATTTCATTTTTATTCAAGTGATTTGCATAAGTTATTTCTCTTTCCCTGTTAAGAATGAGACTCTGGCTTTCAGAAATTTTAAATGGATTTATATCCCAAACTTTTAAAAATTCTCGAATTGACTGATATAGAGCAATAATTGGGAATGAAAAGTCCAATTGTTTACGTGGAAAATCTTCATCAGGATATTCTAAAGGTGGTTGAGAACCATCAGCAAGTTGTGTAAGTTCACGAAGAAAAATTACTTCCGCCGATTTCGCATCACCAAAAGCATGGTGAAGTAGAAAAATTGCACAAGTTTTTGGAATTTTTGGCTCTGATCTTGTTCGATAATCATTTATGCAAAATATTCTCCAGCCACTTGACCCATGTGGCCAGGGTGTCCTTGAAAGATCTTCAGATATTTGTGAAATATCCGAATCCCATATTATTTGATCATTTTTATTATAAGATTTTACATAGTCCTCTATATCAAAGTTTGAGATTTCTTTAAAGAATGGATAACCAGAGAATTTTTCAATAGTCCATTTTAATTGTGGGTATTTACCCGAGTTTATCAGTTTAGTATTTACAGTTTGAGTAAGTTCTTCAAGTGTTACTTGACCCTGGACAACTGATGATACACAAATAGAGCCAAGTACTTCGGTTTGAGCAAAGAAATCTGAAGCCCAGATTGAATTTCTATATGGAAGTATTGAAATATAGTCTTTTTTAAAGAGTTTTGAACACAATGATATGAAAGATCTTAATGTGTATAAAGGTAATATGAATCCAAATATTATTAATGGGCAGAGACTAAAGGCCAGGAAAGTTGATATAATTGCCCCAATTTCAATCCTTAATAATGTTGACTTTTCTTTAGACATTTTTAAACTTTTCGAAGAAAAATTGAATGAACTACATGGGATAAAAGGGATTATGTTGAAAAATAAATAAATGAATAAATTGGTCGCTCCTTTAACCCTTATCGTTCTTAATTAGAATTTAAATTTTTTTAAGAAACTTGTTGGACAACAACACGCAACCTTGAATTTCCAAGAAATGTATTTATCCTTATACCTACATACATAAGAGTAGGTAGGTAAAGGTAGTATCGACTATGTGCTTGTATGTATGCATACATATATATTCTACTAATCTTTACCTATCTAGGTATGTTGTATCATTTTTTGGG